>LBNU01033431.1:4429-15158 GCA_014162995.1 Artemisia annua
CAGAGAATCGAGTGACACCATTAGCTAGCCATGAATGAACAAAAAACACCAGTACATAAAAGCCCCAACAACATCAAGCGGGAAACCAAACAAAAACCAATCGAAAAGAAACGGTCCTCGAAATATAAACTAAGTCTACGTACTATAAAATTCAAATAAGAGATGAATAGATATAAAGAATTGTACACTAACCAACAAGGGAGTTGATTAAATAATGGATCACGGAATGGATAGGGCTAAGCTGGAAAAAGAGAAAAGACGAAAAGAAATTCGACATATTGATTATATTATTATTATTGATTATTATTATTATAACTACGATTATTTTTATTTTATTAATTATTATTATTATTATATTATAAACAACACTTTATTAGAAAACTCATAGGGGATTTACAAAAAATTAGTGGGGAGCCGAGAAACAAATCTGAGCCCACTCCTCTCAGCTATAGCGAATCAATCCTACGGGTAAAATATGGCAGCCGCACGTGCTCCAATTCCTGAGTCACCGAAAATCTTTCGGATACGCTTTAGTAAGGCCACTGCATCCTTCTCAAGTTTTCCCAAAAGAAGAGAATGAAAAAGGGGAAGAAACCCATATCCCATATCCGCACATTTAGGCCTCGTACTTGACGCGCTACGTTGTGCGGCCTCGATCACCGCACGACCCGGCACAAAAATCAACCATGCCAGTTTGCGTCAAAGGCGACGAACCCTGGTCAGATCGACGCATGACGTAGAGGTCCAGCCATCCCATGAGTAAGACATATCAGCTGGAGTAAGGGTTTGTCCCTTTCCCAATAAGCCAATATTCAACCGTCTTACGTGCTGAAAATACCCGACCGAGAGCATATGTCCCATCAAGAACATCACGCACCACGTTATGCCGATGTTCTAATACCCAATAATACCCGCGCACGGATACAATATTGATCCCATTATATAATCACCATTAAAAGACCTTGGGAACAAGCTGAGCACGGCATCTGAACAGAAAAAAGGGGACACGCTAACCGGATAGCACAACATACATCTTATTACGGATTATTATTATTACCAAATATATCTATATATTTAATATTATATTGATGATGATGATGATTGATGATGATGATGATTATGATCGATGATTATGATGAATTATATTATTATGTATTACGATTATTATTATTCATTACGATGATTAATTATTATATAAAACAACACTTTATTAGAAACTCTAGGATTTTACAAGAAATTAGTGGGGAGCCGAAGAAACAATCTGAGCCCCCACTCCTCTAGCTATAGCGAATCCAATCCTACTAAAAATATGAGCAGCTTCACGTGCTCCAGTCCTGAGTCACCGAAAATCTTCGGGATACGCTTTAGTAGGCCCTGCATCCTTTCAAGTTCTCCAAAAGAACGAGAATGAAAAAGGGGGAGAAACCCATATCCCATATCCGCACATTTAGCCTCGTACTTGACGCTCTACGTTGGTTGCGGCCTCGATCACCGCACGACCCGCCAGCAAAAATGCAAACCATGCCAGTTTGCGTCAAGGGCGACGACCCTGTCAGATCGACGCATACGTCAAGTCCACCATCCCATGAGTAAAGCAACATATCAGCTGGACGTAAGAGTTTGTCCCTTTCCCCAATAAGCCCAATATCAACCTCCTTACGTGCTGAAATACCCGACCGAGAGCATATGTCCACAAGAACATCACGTACCACGTTATGCCGATGTTTAATACCAATAATACCCGCGCACGATACAACATGATCCCCATATATATCACCAGTAAAGACCTTGGAACAAGCTAAGCACGGCATCTGAACAGAAAAAAGGGGGACACCTAACCGACAACACAACATACATTATTATTACGATTATTATTATTACCATTATTATTATTACCATTATTATTATTATTATTATTATTATTATTATTATTATTATGATGATGATGATGATGATGATGATGATTATGATTATGATTATGATGATGATGATGATGATGATGATGATGATAGATGATGATTATGATGATTATGATGATGATTATTATTATTTTTATTATTATTATTATTATTATTATTATTATTATTATTATTATTATTATTATTATTATTATTATTATTAATATTATGATGATGATTACGATGATTATGATGATTATGATTATGATTATGATTATGATTATGATTATTATTATTATTATTATTATTATTATTATTATTATTATTATTATTATTATTATTATTATTTTCCAAAGGTAAAATATATTAAATAAAATGAAAGTGTTATGTACATGGGATAGCACAAGAAAATAAATCTGTCAGGACAACCCCTAAACAGACTATTTCTTGCCTAGGAAACAAAACGATAACAGAATGGACAACATCCCAAAACTGAAATACAAACAATCAATAGACATAAGAAGCTGAATATCCAAGCAACCTCCAATCACAAGACCAGCCCAATACCATCAGTCCTAGCAGGCAACAAGCTCAAAACTAAGGCCATCCACATACTCTGAATACATGGTAGAGTACCAAGGGACCAACCAAGATACCTCCAAACATCATTATATGTGAATAACCCGTAGTAAGCAAATCTACTAGAACTAATGAGATAGGAACTGTCATACTGTAGAAACAGAATATTGCAGCAATCATTCTGCAGAAAACAAGAACTAGAGTCTTCCACAGAGAGCCAAATCTTCATATCATAAGATGTAGTCCATAAAAAGGGTGAAACCTCAAAGTAACCAATCACCCATAAACCTTGTCTCATTAAAAAACCTTGCCAAAGAAAAAACCCTGTCGGAAAACTTATAGCAAGGCAAAAGAGTACAAGGTAGGCTTGTGTTAGAGTAGCAGATAGCACAATCAATAAAGCCCCAACTCCAAGTGTCACAAACAACCCTATACCCCATGCAGTATATAAGAACTTCCAAGAGTGAAATTCTAATGGCAAACAGTATATTATAACCCAAAACCAAACAGACCATATATGTAAGTATATCAATCTCCATCTGCATAACAAATCACAAAACTGAGTATAACCATAACCAAACCAAACCTGAATACTCCTCATAATCCAATACAAATTGTCAGCGCAGAAATTTAGATCGGTTCCTGTAGTGCATAGCCATCCATACTCCCAACCAACAAACGGACAGCCAGCGCAGGAAGCTACCTTCATTTCTGTAGTGCGTAACAATTTGCTTAAAATATCATCACCCCGGTCAAAAACCTGATTGCACTCCCTAAAGCCTGTGCCTAGACAGAATGAACAGACCCAACATACATAACCACCATTAGGTCTGCAAAAAGTCAAGAAAGAAGCAACACTAACACCATAATAGTTATTATAAGGATTTCCGTCACAATACCAACTATCAATACCACAACAATACTGCCACAAACTCAATGTGAGTTTGTGCAGACCCACAATCATCCAGGAATCACGTAACGCCATCAGAAACATTTTGACCCATTCTGTAACCACCAATAAAACCATTCTGAGGTAAATTCCAAATTTCCGCAACCTTGACAACTTCACGAGACTTCTTAATATTTAACCCCATCAACTTGTATCTAACCGTATCCACAATTATTTTAAAAACAGTCTCTTCACTCCTATAATCATGTTGAAAGATTCTAATGTTCCTCTCTTGCCAAATGTAGTATACTGCAGCCCAAAAAACTAAGCGCTGAACAACGCTCCAAATAGAGTTATTGGCAATCCTAATCGATAAACCCGATACAATCTCAGCCCAAAAACAAGAAAGATCATCAAGCTTACATAACGGTTTAAGATTATCCCATATACTCTTAGAGAAATTGCAACTAAAAAACAGATGACTGTGACTTTCATCTCCAGCATTACACAAATGACATCGAGTATTAGCAAGAGTAAGCCACTTAGAAATTCTATCCGTGGTTTTGAGTCTACCCCTCATTGCCATCCAAAGCACAAACGCGTGTCTAGGGATACATTGGGAGAACCAAACATGTTTATACCATAAGACCTTGGGATCATTAACACGAAGAACTTTCCACGCCTCCTTAACACTAAAATCAGCTTCCCTATTTTTCTTATTAACCCATAACAGTTTATCCTCACAATCCTCAACTAAAATTGGAACAGGAACATTTAAAACCTCACCTAAAAGATTGTTCCATTCAGGCGGCCATTTCCAACCATTATCATCAATCCAGTCAAACACTTTAGCATTAACATCAAACCCTTGTTCAGTTAAAAAGCTATGAGTAATGATTTTACAAAGCGGGCCATTAGTATGCCATTTGTCGTACCAAACAGAACAACTTCTACCATTACCCAACTTGTACACAACAAAATTACGAATACTATCTCTAAGGCCTAGAATCTGATTCCAACTCCACGACCCATTAGCAGAACTAACATCATGCCAGATATTTCGACCCTTAACCCTATAAGCATGCACCCATTTTACCCATAAAGAATCTTTCTTATTAATGACATTCCACATATGTTTAATCATTAACGCCTTATTCATGAGCCTAAGGGGTTTTAGACCAAGACCACCTTGGTTTTTAGGTTTACAAACGTCTTTCCATGAAACACAAGCAATTCCACTCCCATCACCCCCACCAGACCATAAGAACTTCTTAAGCAGTTTATCGATTCTGTCACAAATGTATGCTGGAATGATGAACATTGAGGCCCAATAAACATGAAGAGAAGACAGGACAGAAGCAATCAATTGAAGCCTACCTGCAAATGACAATGTTTTATTCCTCCAATCATGAATTTTGCTCTTAACTTTATCAATCAGGACTCTACAATCATTGTTGAAAATTCTCTTACCCGTCAAAGGAATACCTAAGTATTTCATAGGAAGCTCACCTATACTAAATGGCATAGCAAGAAGAATCCTAGATTTGACCTCATCGGGAACATTAACAAAGAAAGCAAAACTCTTAGCCATACTAGGGGACAAACCAGAACACATAGTAAACTCGTCTAAAGCCCTCCTAAGAATACAAGCGGAAATCTCATCCCCATGACAAAGCAACAGGAGGTCATCCGCAAAACACAAGTGAGTTAACAGAAGCTTCTTACACCCCCAATGGTACCTAAACCTATTATCTCTTCTAATTTGTCTTTTAGTCATCAAATTAAACGCTTCCATAACTATAGTAAAAAGATATGGCGAAACAGGGTCACCCTGCCTAAGGCCCCGTTTACTTTTAAAAAACCCATGCAACTCGCCATTAATATAAATAGAAAAGGAGGCAGAAGTAAGACATACCATTATCCAATGAATCATAGATCTGTGGAAGCCAAAGCGGGTAAGGATGGTCTTCAAAAAATCCCAATTAACGGTATCGTAAGCCTTCTGAATATCTACCTTGAACGCACACCTTCTCATTTTACCATTCCAGCTATAGCCCTTCATGAATTCTTGAGCCAAGAGGATATTGTCACTAATCTGCCTTTCCGGGATAAAAGCACTTTGGTTGCTGTCAATCAAACTACATAAGCCCTCTTTGAGTCTGTTTGTAATGACTTTGCTGATGCATTTATAGATAACATTTCCACACGCTATAGGTCTGTAATCGGACACTTTCATCGGAACTTTAATCTTTGGAATGAGAGATATGAAGTTGGTATTGAATTCACCAAGGAGCTTTCCTGAGCTGAAGAACTCTTTTACCGCTGCACAAACATCACCACTAACAATGCTCCATGCAACTTTGAAGAACTTAGACGTAAATCCATCCGGACCTGCTGCTTTATCATCATCAATGCTAAACATGGCTTCTCTAATCTCAGTATCCGTAACTGGTCTAATCATATTCTCAGCAATCACGGGATCAAGTTTTTTAGTAAACAACTCATCACTGTCATCAATTGGCATAACTTCATCCTCAACCCCCAGAAAATTTTGAAAGTGATCAACAAAGCAACCTGGAACATCATCAGCATAATACTTATTACCTTGCTCATCAGAGACAACCTGGATTTTGCTTTTACTAGTTCTACTCTTAAGCATATTGTGGAAGAAAGACGTGTTTTGATCACCGTCTTTCAACCACTGTATTTTAGTTTTTTGCCTGAGTAAACACTCCTCATCCCTAACCGCCTCTTTATACGCCTTACAAAAAATGATTTCCTCCTCTCTAAGACTACAATTGTTCAGTTCTTTATCTAAATTTTGCTGAACCTTTTTTAGCTCAACCCGTAAAGTTTTCACTCAATTGAACACATTTCCATTAACCCTATTCATGTTTCTCAAACGCCTCTTCATATTTTTTAATCTTTTAGCCTGGACATACATACGGAAGCCATTAACTTCAATACCCTAATTTTCTCTAACCAAAGGTATAAACGCTTCCTTATCCGTAAGAAAGTTAGCAAAACGAAAAGACCTAGGTTTGGGAGCATTAGCAACATGGTACCTCATAACCACAGGACAATGATCGGAAGTAACAAATGGTAAAAACTCAGCAAAACAGGTCTGATAAGAGGCAATGAAGTTAGGATTACCCAACACTCTATCTAACTTCTTTAACATACCAGTATCGGGATTGTGACGTTTTTGGATCCAAGTATAAAACATACCTTTGCTTGCAATGTCTTCAAATTCCAACGACTCTAAACAATTCCGAAAGTCTTCCACATCTTTGTCTTTAACAGCATTTAAGTCCGAGCAATCATCAATATTTAACGCCACATTGAAATCGCCCAAAATAACCGACGGTTCACCCTTGACATACTTGCTATGATCCGCCAGGTTCTCCCATAAAGCTTTCCTTTCACCATTAAATTTTTTTGCATAAATAAAAGAAATGAACTGCTTCCTATGGTCATGAACAAAATTTACTTCAAAATGCATTGCTTGATCAAACTGAGAAATCAAGTTAGCACCAATGACATTAGCATCCCATCCCACCATAATTCTACAAACACTACGACAATTCACAATATTTGAAAACCAAGACCAGTTACCAAACACATTGTCACCCGCAGACTTAACAAATTTCTTCCTGAGACGTGTCTCAAATACATCACACATACTCATATTTTCCTCCCTAATTAACTTTTTTACTTCATCTTGTCTCGTGGTTTTAGATAAACCACGGATATTCCAGGCACCAATCTTAATACTCATTAAACAGTAGATGAGTGTGGTGCAAAACCACCACTAGTTTTCGCCATAGAACTGTCAATGTCATTAGAGATCTCATTCTGTGACATGAAACGGGCAGATTCACTAGTATCTTCCTCCACTTCTTCCACATAATCAGACTCTCCCATATCATTAAAATGACCATTTAAATGGTCACTATTGATTTGATCACATCTGCTCAAATAATAATCCATCATATCATCTGTCCACAAATTTTTGCGCTCATTATCCAACGGCACATTAGCTAACAAGAACAACTCAACTTCAAACAGATTTTTCTTTTTCTTCAGTTCCTCAATTTTGGCCAATTCCGCTCTATAAGCTTCATCATAAAACTTTCTAAATGAAACGTCATTATTATCATTGGTAGTCAAAACAGAGTTCTTCACTAACTTTTCAGCATTCAACTTTGCATTTTTATCGAGATTCCTGCTAAGTTGAGCAATCTGAGAAGATAAGCTACGTATTTCATTATCAAAACTCTGTTTTGCAGAAACACTCTTCCTAGTCCTGCTCTTCCACTTAACTGAAAAATACCGAATCATATCCTCATTCCAATCTTTCAGAACATTCTCCTCAATAGGAACATAACTATTACATGCACTCGCCACTTTCTCTTTCACCTCCTTCCATGGGTCAACAACCTCATTACCACCCTCTTCACTCAATAGATCAAATCTATTATTAGTAACCACACTTTTAGAATCTAATACTTCTTTAGCCCTGACTTCATTACCACTTTTTCTATTCTTATTATTCTCATTACCCTTATGTGCCCCCATATCATTCTTGTTACCATTTCCATTATTACGATTCCCATTTTTACCAACTACACCATCATTATTACTATTAGCAGTGTTGTTTTTGGTCAAAGTCTTCTTGGCAACAGCATTACCACCAACATTAATTCCACTGTTACTACCACCACCCTCATTAATCTTACTCTTACCCTTATTCACAGATTCACCCTTATCGTTAGCAACTATACTATCATTTATATGACCCACATAACCACTATTAATAGGCTCAGACCTATTGCTAGTCTCCTTGGCTCCCACATTACTCGCATTAGAATTACCTCGATTACTAAAACCACCCCTGTTATTAGTACCACCCCTTCTAACATTGTAACTACCAATCTGCCCTTGGCGAGAATTGTTAACAACATTTCTAAAGTTTCTACGGTTAGCTGTTTGCCACCCTTCATCTCCATTACTAACTTTAGCCCCCTCATTGTTAATATTATGCTGAACATTAGCAGGTTTCACGGTTTCACCATCCTTATTGACAGCTCTAACCGTGTTAACCTTTCTAGCACATTCGCTCAAATAATGCTCGAAAATCTTACATTCCTCACAACGTGGTGGAACCCAAGAATATTCCATCCACAGCCTCAAAACCTTACCCAAACCTTCATACCACAATTCCACATTATCCACTAATGGCTTGCTAGAGTCAATTTCAACAAGGACCCTAGCAAAAGAAGCCCTGCCATACGGTTTCTCACAAATAGATGTAGTCATTCGATCCATAATAATCGGGACACCAACCCTGCTCACAATTCTACTAATACCTTCAACGTTCCAAGCCTCAAGCGGGATATTATAAACTTTAACCCATACCGGTACCTTTGACACTTCAGGCTTTGACATACACAAACCCGGCTCCCACTTTTTAACAAACAGTGGCTTATTATCAACCAACCATTGACCGTTTTCTATAACCATCTTTAGACTTAAAGCTAAAAAAGCACATACCATTTTGATTCATAAATACCTGATCTATCTGATATAATCTCCACATTTTCTTCAAATGATACACTAAGTCCCTGTAATTCATTCGAAAACCAACAAAAAAGCCAACCACAGTGTTGCCCCATTTCTTACATCCCTCTTCCAAAATATCATCCATCTTAGCTACTTCCCGACCATCACCAGTAACACAAGGAGGAACAAAATAGAGCTTATTATTACTATTACCACCAAAACTTCTAGAAACGGCATCACGGAAAGACCTATTACTCTTCTCAATAACACTCTCCTTCATCACATTATCTTTAGAACCATCCTGACCATCAATACCCACCCTCTCCCTCATGACAGTATCCTTAACTTTGCTACTTTCACCCGCTTCAAAATGACTCACAGCCACATCACCCTTAAGCAGCTCACTAACATTACCATTAACTTTAAACATACCCGGCACCCTTTCTTCCGCAAAACTAACCTTAGTAGGACTCTTAGGCTTATCACAACTAGATTTATGATTCAACACAGGATTATCACAAACCGGTACAGGCATTTCAGGCAACTTAGTACTACCACTAGACTCCTTAACACAATTGTTACCACTAATAGGTTTATTACTAGTAATATCAACCCTCACATTCACATTAGACCCACTAACATTACTTTTATCCACATTACCATTAGGAACAGAACCAAAATTCAAGCTAGCAGCAATTTCATCAATAATATTCTTATGAATATCATTATGACTATCATTACACATACTACCATTGACACAAACATCCTTACCTGCTTCTGACCTATCACCAACATTATCCTCAGCATCCATACCCACACAAGCTTCACCCAAAACATCACTACCATCAACAGTTTCAGAGACCCCTTCCCCATACTCCAAATCCTCCATATCCATAGCAGAACCATCTCCCTTTGACGCCAATCTAGTATCAACCTTCTGATAAGTACCCTTAGGAATATTATTCACCATATTAGCATACCTAAAGGTGGATTTATTGAGTGGATTCATGGTTCTAGTAGTTTTCCTAGGTTTAAGAGCAGAATCCGTCCTTTGAGAGGACGGATTAGGTTTGGATTCAAGGTTTGGATCTGACATGATGATTAGAAGCTCAAAATCATGTTAAAATCCAGAGAATGAAGAGTGAAAATGAATGAAAATGTTATACAGAAATAACGGCAAATAACGGAAAAATGAAAATGAAAGGTGCGGATTGTTTAAGGAGTTATGATTAAAGAGAAGTGGACAAATGATGAACAGTAGCAGACTAATGAATTATAAGATTGAAATTAGAAAATAAAATGAGAATTAAACCGTATAGATGAACAGGAATTGCTCAAAAAATACGGTGGAACCCTAGATCCCCAATTTCGCCAAATTCGCCCGTAGTGAGTGTGTGTATTATTATTATTGTTGTTGTTGTTGTTGTTGTTGTTGTTGTTGTTGTTGTTGTTGTTATTATTATTATTATTATGATTATTATTATTATTATGATTATTATTATTATGATTATTATTATTATTATTATTATTATTATTATTATTATTATTATTATTATGATGATGATGATGATGATGATGATGATGATGATTATTATTATTATTATTATTATTATTATTATTATTATTATTATTATTATTATTATTATTATTATTATTATTATTATTATTATTATTATTATTATATTATTATTATGATGATGATTATTATTATTATTATTATTATTATTATTATTATTATTATTATTATTATTATTATTATTATTATTATTATTATTATTATTATTATTATTATTATGATGAT
>LBNU01033433.1:13179-26739 GCA_014162995.1 Artemisia annua
ATTATATCGGCGAATAAACCCTTAATGATTACTTATGAATATTCCTACTCTATCCAAAGACATCGAAGATAAGTAGGCGAGGAAGGAAGTATGGCGGCTCAGCAGTGCTCAGCTAGACACAGAGGTAATCAATGCACTAATATAAGGAAACCAAAGACATCAAACATATAAACTTTAATCGATGGGAAAGCAATTTTAAGGCGGCATTTGATTATGTCGTACTCACAAACTACCGGCCATTCAATCCTAATGGATTCAAAGCTTACTATTACAATAAAACAAAACTAATTAATGAATCATTAGATTAGACTGTAAAGCTAACTTAGATATTAAAATACTAATTAGGATAATTAGATAATACGTTCCACTCTTAGTGATCGACACTCTGCTTACCATTATATGCAAACTGACCGGGTACACTGCTCGTTAAGTGTGTGTGTTATTGATAAGTCGGCTAAATATAAATATAAAACTTGAGTAGGCATTAAACTGCTAAACAGCAACGACACATCACGCGCATCAGTGTAACACTAGCTAAATTGAGGATATGAAAAGTGGAAGTAGATTGGTGGATTCAAGATATAATGCATTCTGGAATTAGATAAGTAGTCTTCAAAATACAATGCGTAAAGATCAAATGCTGGTACATAACCTGTTGTGTAAAAGTAATCTGGTCGAGCTTTATAATCAAACCAAAAGAAACTATGAAATCCATGGGTATTTGTGAGTTTGCATGTATTACTTATTCGCATTAACACAAGTTTTTTATTTATTTATTTTTCAAGTTCATGATCTCATTCTTTTTTCACTTGTGGCATGTATTGATGTAATGTTTGTGGCTCAATTCGATGAATGTTATGTGTGATTGATTAAAATTTTCCATTACTTCGATGAATGTTATGCGATTAAAATTTTCCTTTGCTATGTAATCTCGTGACGCTTATTATTTGTATTGTGGTTCCAGAGTTACCATGACGTAAGGTGATGTAACATATGAACTCATACCTCAAAGATTTATGTCTCATGTTTGGGGTTTAATTGTGAATTTGTGTTAATTCTTAACCATTTAAGTTTCACGGGTTCTTATCTCATTTTATAACGGAATTATTCTTGGACATGTTTAAGTTATAACACTCTCTTTTGTTAACAAGGTCATCTTGAATTCTTGATGAATGATTACGAAGGAAACAAACAGGGCCAAAACAGGAGAAAAAATATTTTGTAGAGAGTCACTATATAGTTTCCGATTTGGGTTTGATTTTGTTTTACTTTATGTATATAATTAGTACTCCGTAGTAATTAATTGTTGTTAATTTTTGCATCAGATTATTGTTGCAAAATCACTTTCTGTAAGTTGTTGCAAGTTTATTACGTTGCAACTTTGTTGGAAAATTTGTACCCTTGCAAATTTGTATTTTTGCAAATGTCGTTGCAATTATTTCAATGGATTTTCTTCCCTTGCAAAACTGTCACAATGTGTTTTTGGCCGTTGGAATTCTGTAGCAAAAAAATTTTCCATGGAGCATTTATGAAACTGCAGGAATTCGTTGCAAATCCGTTGCAAATGACCATTTGCAACGGATTTGCAACAGATTCCTACCGTCGCATTAACCCAGTTGTGTTGTAGTGCCCCTCAGTCCTCCCAGTGCGTCCACCTTCACCCCCACGAGCTGCCAAAAAACACATGTTTAGGCGGCGCCGCCGAGTTTGACTGGATTCGGATCTACACCGATCTAGACCGAATATGTTGAAACTGGTTGTGTTTGGGATTTTTTCTCTTTCTGATATTTGTTTTGTTTTAATATAAATATTTGACATTTTTCTTGGATTAATTTTTTGTTTTTATAGTAGTTTTTAAGACATGGGTCTAAACAAATTTTGTATAAATAATATAGAGCATGCAATTTTATATTATATCTAAAATGAGTCTTCTTTTTTTAAAAAATTGAATATTTGGTAGTTTTCTTGTGAGGTGAGAAGAAAGTCTTGGTGGTTATGTTAGCGGTATTATAAGTGTTTATTAGTTGGATGTCGGGACCAAAGAGAGAATGATAATTACATACTCATGTGCAAGTCACATGAAGGGTGTTTAACGGTCAAAGCTGACGTCGTTTGGTCAAAGGATCTTTAGTATTAAGGCTTTAGGAGTTAAGAACTATCTGTGCAATAAAAAAAGTCAAAGGACCAACAGGGACCATCTTTGTAATTTACTCTAATTAAAAATAGAATATAACTTAACCAAAATCACCATCCAAACTTTTAAAATTTACGCATATGAAAATTTACGCATACGAGTAATGTAATTGAACATTTTAAATAATTTACAAATCATTTTAATAAATTAAAAATGATTTACTCATAACAATAATAATAATAATAATAATAATAATAATAATAATAATAATAATAATAATAATAATAATAATAATAATAATAATAATAATAATAATAATAATTTAAAATTATTTCTATAATTTATAAATTATCTAAATAAATTAAAAGTGATTTAAATAAAATAAAATAATTTAAATTAATTCAAAATAATTTAAATTAAATATGAATTATTTTAAATAATTGAAAATGATTTGAACTAATTATAAATGATTTTAAAATGATTTAAATAAATTATTTTTGATTTAAATCAAATATAATGACATTTGGTTTTTTTGGAGAGGACATGTTTAAGTAAACTATAAATTAAAAATAAAATATAACTTAATTAAAAATACTTTAATGTAGTTAAATGATTTAAATATTTTAAATAATTTATTAATAATTATCATCATCCAAACTTTTAAAATTTACGAATATGAGTAATTAATAAATAATAATAACAATAACAATAACAACAACAATAACAATAACAACAATAACAACAACAACAACAACAACAATAACACTAACACTAACAATAACAATAATAATCGTAATATTTAGAGTAATATAAGTAGCATTTAAGTTGTAAGTTCCATCAAAAATTAAGATATTGTGTCACTTTTAGACTAAAAAATTATTTTTATTTTCAAATTAAAATATCTTTTTATCTATTTTTTCTGTATGATCTAATTTCAACATTTTGATATATTTTTATTCCCTTTTGATATATTTTTATGTTTTTAATTTTTATATTTTTAGAGGGTTAATTTTATTTTAATATTAAATTTTTACAACTTTAACCTTTATTTGAATCAATACAAACTTTAAAAGTTTGGATTTATTATTTAAAATATTTTTTTTAAGTTTTTGTCCTCTCCAAAAAACCAAAAGTCTTTGATTAAATTTTAATCAATTATAATTTATTTAAATCATTTCAAAATTATTTATAATTAGTTCAAATCCTTTTCAATTAATTAAAATAGTTTATATTTAACTTAAGTTATTTTGAATATTTAAATTATTTTAATTTATTTAAATCACTTTTAATTTATTTAGATCATTTATAAATCATAAAAATAGTTTTAATTAATTATTATTAAAAATTTATATAAAGTTGGATGGGAGTATAGATACAAGCACACTCTAACTAAAAATCACTTTTAATTTATTTAGATCATTTATAAATCATAAAAATAGTTTTAATTAATTATTATTAAATTTTAATTTATTTAAATCACTTTTAATTTATTTAGATCATTTATAAATCATAAAAATAGTTTTAATTAATTATTATTAAAAATTTATATAAAGTTGGATGGGAGTATAGATACAAGCACACTCTAACTAAAAATATTAGTAAATTAAAAATGAATCATAAATAATTAAAATTATATAAAAACGATTTAAATTAATAAAAATGATTCAAATAATTAAAACTTATTCAAATTAAATATAAATGACTAATTATTTAAAAATGATTTAAACTAATTAGATTTTGAAATAAATGATTTAAATCAATTTAAATGTTAATTTTGAAATGATTTAAATCAACTGAAATGTAAAGCTAAAATTGACCCTAAAACTCTCTCTCACTAGGGGCGAAATCCGGCCACCCTTTTCCCCTCATTCCAATCGCAAAAACTGCCTATAAGCCGCCTCTCTATTGTTCTTGTAATGATATGCAATCGGTTTTAATGGTAGTTAACATTTGGGAAGGGGTGTGCTATTGATTCTCATACCTTATTTTTTCTGATTTTGTCCCTTAATCTAAACCCTAAACGATTTTTATTAAGTCGGTTCATAATTGACTTTTTTTTTAGGGTTTAGTTCTGTTGCGTTATGTATACTCTAAACGATTACTAAGTTTATCTTTTAATCGTTTTAGAGATTGGGGGCAATCGGTTTGTAATTGTCGGTTTGGATTTTAATCCTTAATCGATCTTATATTTATTTGCCATGCTATTGGGGTGCGATGCCTACATGTATCATCATTCTACTACTGGTGCGTGGATCTATTGGAATGGAACCTTTAGGGTTTCGTTTATTATCTTTATCGCTGGTGGTTTATGCACGTGGATCTGATGTCAAGTTCTTTAGCAGATGTAAGTGGTCTAATAAGTNGCGTTGGTGCATCTTGAAGCAGATTGCTGGACGAACCATCTTTACTACGACTCACCCCCTCCTTATCTTTGTTACTAGAACCCTTAACACCAACACGATCCACAGATTTCATAATAAATACGAAAACAAACCGAATGCAAGACCTAAATCAATAAAACAGTAAACCCTAGAAGAAACGAACAGTAAAACCCTAAAAAACACTACCACGAATCCAACACCCCCAAAGAATGAGGTAACGAATCCCCCCAAAAGGGATTATATACCCTTGAAGAACCCTAACCGACTTCCATAATTCAAACAGAATAAAACATTGATCGCAAAACAGGATTACCAAAAAACGAAAATCAAAAAAACGATTCCTTAAAAAAAAACAAATCGAAACCCTAACAATCTCAAATCTGCAACCAAATAATAAATCAATTAGAGGGAGTTAATACTCGGATTAATCCACAAGAATTGAAGTTTTATAAGGTATTCGAATTAAGAATTGGATAAGGAACGATTAGGATTGAGAAGGAAGAAGGAATCGCATTTTTTCACCAGAGCGTTTAGGGTTTTTTAGGTTCTTATTGATGGCAAGATTTTTTTTGCAGCTGTTTAGGGTTTTTTAGGTTCTTATTAATTGGGTTAATTAGGTCTTTTGCAGCTGTTTTAACTCATAATCTAAGGCTGTTGATATTGACTTCTTAACTGATGAGTGTTAGTTGTTGTCACTTGTCATGATGATTACACCGGAGGTTAGGGTTCTTTTAGCCCTATGAACTGTTTCTACAAGTTGAAGAATGCTTGGATGTTCTTTCATGGATTCTTCATGGAAGTTAAAGTGGACTACAAAGAGTGATATAGAAGGCTCAAGTTTCTTCTTGAGTAGTATTGTTAATTTTAATGTACTTATGTCATTGTTTGGTAGGTTCATTTTATTGTAAGTTTAGTGTCCTAAGGGACTGAGATGAGGGAAGTCACTCTCATCCTTTGTACTTCAATGCTTTTTGGTGTAATGAATTTTGCCGGGGTGAATTAACTCTTTTACCCAAAAAAAAATCAACTGAAATGTTGATTTTGAAATGATTTAAATAAGTTATAACTGATTTAAATCAATGACTTTTGTTTTTTTTTTTGTTTTTTTAGGACAATAACCTAATTAAAAATATTTTAAATAATTTGTTACTAATTATCACAATCTTTATATCGTTTTTTTAGTTTATTTAAACCATTTATAAAATTGTAAGAAATAATTTTTATTTAATTGATAATTATGTATAAAGCATTTTTAATTTATTAAAATAATTTAAAAATTAATTAAAATACTAAAAATTAATTTAAATTCTATTTCTAATTACTTTTGGTAAGAACATGTCATTTCCAAAAGTATTTACCTAATCTATAATCACTTAGTTAAATTAATGCTTTGCTCATTTTAATTGATTTAAATCATTTATTTCTAAATTAGTCAAACACTTAGACATGTCCCCTCCAAAAATCATTTTAATTGATTTGAATCAATTACATTTAATTTAATCATTTATAAATTATTTAAATCATTTATAATTAATTTTAAATCGTTTATAATATACTTAAATCATTTTTAGTTCTTTAAAATCATTTTTAATTATTTAATTTAAATTATTTATAAATTATTTAAAATATTTTTAATCAATTATATTCTACTTTTAATTACTATTGCAAGGACATGTCCTCGACATAAGTCTTTACCTACACCTTCTTGTACCCAAAGAATAAGAGTATAACAAAGAACGCAACCTCTCAAAATTGACACTTGAACATGCCCAGCCTGAGAAAAAATAACAAGTAAAACACATTTCAGCACCGGTCTGCTGTAAAATTACAAGTAGAAGGGTCAAAAAGGTCAACTCACAGGTTAAAGGAGATCCGTTGAACCAAAAATGGTATTATAGCCATTGAGCATTTTATTCCGCATCGATTCCAAAAGAAGATCCCAATAACATTTAATGCTCTCTTCGTCGACATGTTCTGAAACTTAAAAGTATGTGAATTAGTACAATAGTCTCACGGTCTCACCATTAGGAGTGACAAAATGAACGGGTCAACGAGGCTGGTAATGGGTCAAAACAGGCACTTTTCACTGTCATCTATTAAATAAGTATTGTTTCAAGCTATTAAATACGTTTTATTAAATTCATAATATGTTAATAACACACTACATTTTTTGACCAAATGTAGAAGGTTTTTAT
Organism: Artemisia annua; assembly: GCA_014162995.1. Classification (NCBI taxonomy): domain Eukaryota; kingdom Viridiplantae; phylum Streptophyta; class Magnoliopsida; order Asterales; family Asteraceae; genus Artemisia; species Artemisia annua. Next base: position 19,890 of record LBNU01033433.1, read on the forward strand.
GCATTGAAAAGCACGATGTGCAATTGAGACCCATTTGATCTGTAAGAGATATAAACATTTCCTTATCAAGGGACATGCCTTTTAGCATAGAAAATGTTACCTTTTCAACTGATGCTTCAACTTCCTCAGAAGCCACTCCTGCCACTCTGAAAAAGCTTCATTTGAACTTTCAAGGGCTGTAACGTCCATTTTAATGACATTTTTTAAGTCAAAAGCCCGAGACTTGAATCTGTATTGTTGAGAATCCAGCTCTTCTTTGGTTCTAACTTGAATTTTCATTTTCATCCACAAATCTGCAAATTCATCAAACATCCTATCTAAGAGCTGATGTCGACACAAAATAGTAAGTATACAACTTTGTATACATCTCAACAACACGAGTTCTTTCAAATAAAGAGAAGTTCATCTGTAAATAAGGCTTACCTTAAACGATGCATTGTCCAGAAAATGAGCCTGAGCCACATAATGCACCACACGCATTATAAATAATTAAAAATAAAAAAAGCGGTTAGAAATGAGCCACATAGTGCTGAAAATGTGGCTCATTTCTAACTGCCTTTTTTTTAATGAGCCTGAGCCACACGCAGTAAAACACATTTCAGCCTATCAAAATAGAAACTTGGAAGGCACGTTCTATTTTGAAAGATTTTTGAGCCAGCAATGGAGTGGCATTATAGGTTAGATGAGTGTCAATCTCTTTCCTCATGTCCTTGAGCTTCTCTTGCTATGATTTTGGATGATTTTCTGTGAAGGATGCATCATATTTTGATTTTGTTTCCTTTGAGCCAAATGTAGATATGAAATCATTGTATGCAGATTCTCTTGAAGTCTCTCTTGATTTTCACTAATTAGGTATACCTATTTAAATATGAAAATAAAAACATGATTATTGAGTCGTTATCAATTGTGATTTCAACTTAAAAATAAATAAATAAATAAATAAATAAAATAATAAAAAAAAATAACCATATAACGTATTGGAAAATTTCTGACACATATCATCAACCACGGTAATTGGAATAACGACTTTAGCACCCAAATTAGTACACACACTTGTTGAACCAGAATCTTGTACCTTTGAGTTATTATCAATATTCGAAGTATCCGCATCAGTCTTACTAAGATCAGTTGCAACAAGACTTGGAACATCATGTTGTGAAGTTGGATCTTTGAATGTATCATCATGATCAGCCTTCCCAATCAAGACCCCATCTTCACACGACTTCCCACCAGCAGCACTAGGGCTGCTATATGTGTTCTTACCTTCATCAACTAGCGTACTCTTAAGATTAGTATCAATTGACGCACCATCAGAACCATATGAACCAGAACCAACCTCATTGGGCAGCTTGTAACTACCCGTTTTACCCGACAAACCTGTACGCTTAAGGATTGCCTTCAATGGCTTGTTCTCATTAACAATAGCTTTACCATCCATGTTCTTAATCCTAGCAGCCAATCCAGTAGTTGAAGAAGACTTCTTATTATTCAAAAACCCCGGTTCCATCTCTCCAAAACCCACTTACACCACGTATGACTTACAGCAATCAAAAACAATTGCACCTTTACGTACAATCAACTTACAGCAGCAAACAAGTGCACTTGTATGATAACAAAACCCAAGAACAGGTTACTTGCAAATCAGAATGTACAAACCCCAATAAAGGAATTTGTTAATCAATAAATACCACAATCACCCAACACGATCGAATATAATCCGAACCCTAACGAGTTTAGAATAGAGTTAAGCACCACCAGCAGATTACTTGCGTACAAAGTAAAACGAATCCCTTAATGAGAATCGTAGAATGAAAACCTTTAACCAAATATTGATTAAATAGATGCAGCAAGTAGAAGATTGACCCTAAATATAAATCAGAGAACTGACTTAGACTAAAGAGAATAATAAAGGTGCGATCAAGGATAACATAGGCGGTTTAAAACCCTAAAAAACGATTAACCCCAATTCGACCTTAATCCTTAAAAATCAAGCAACAATATGAGAGATCCGATGATAACCAGAACGATTGATCACTAGAAGAATCAATTGATACAAGAATTAAAAGGCGTTTGGCAGAAAAAGAGAAAAAACGATTTAGAGAAGTTAGGGATAAACCAAATCGATTAACTAAACCCTAACAATAAAACACCCAAAAACCAGCAATCAATGTGAATTAAACAACAATAATGATCAGAATAGTGAATAACACGAATGGTAATCACTAAATCTAAGCAAATCGTTGTAAAAAACACAAGGATTGGGAGGAATTAGATGAAAAACGATTTAGGCAGTATAGGGAGTAGAAAATCGCCAAAGGGAGAGACTTTTAGGGTTTTTTTTTAGAAATAGTATCCGAGGAACAACGCACCTCGGGGACTCCGTTTCCACAGATACAGCAACAGTAAGAGCTTGACAACACAATCAAAAAAGAGCGGTGATTAGAAAATGATAAATTATTTTCCATCTTATTTACAGTTTTGCCTTGTAGCATCTGAAACTGTAATAAGCCTATTTTTGTGCTTATGTGATTTTGCCTCATGTTCATAAGCCTATTATTTTCCATCTTATTTGAAACGTATGGGTGCTCAAAATTTCAAAACAAGAAGAAAAAATTAAAAATGCGTAAGCCGAAACCACATAAACGAAATTAAAATTAATCCATATTCAAGCCAATAGAAAAAANTCCTGTTAAAGACTATATGAAGCAGGTATGACCTTTCCTCGGAGTATTCATAAACCACACCATCTCAAGCAAGGACGGAGCCATAGTAAACTTAGAGGGTCAAATGACCCCACTCAAAAAAAGTTACCAGAGATGGGTCCCTATTTAGACTACACGAGGAAAGTCGAGCATTTTGTTTTTGCTAGTTATCACCCCTCCAAACATATTTTCTTGCTGTGTCTCCGCCATCAAGAACATGCTGCTAGATATTGCACTGCAATTGCTCTTACAAGCATACGATACTTACTGTTCTAACTATACGGGCAACAAAATCTTAAATCATCTATCTTTTACCATCTGTAATAATAACTACATCATTTAGTAAACTTTAATGGTAAGAACTCGTATTTTCATTAACAAGCACACATTAGGTTCACACACTTATGAGGCATCATCATCGTCCAAATGCAACAAGGCATTACCAATAATGTTAAAGATTCCTCTTAAGCCACACCATCAAGGGGAATACATATTTTGCTACAATTGGCCTTACAAACATATTAACTACACTAGCAACAAAAACTTTTTAAACTACTAGATTTTACAGTTTTGCCTTGTAGCATCTGAAACTGTAATAAGCCTATTTTTGTGCTTATGTGATTTTGCCTCATGTTCATAAGCCTATTATTTTCCATCTTATTTGAAACGTATGGGTGCTCAAAATTTCAAAACAAGATGAAAAAAATTAAAAATGCATAAGCCGAAACCACATAAACGAAATTAAAATTAAAATCCATATTCAAGCCAATAGAAAGAAAACAAGAGGGCCCCCAATCAAATACCTTTTCGGTTCCATGTAGTTCATCATCTTCAATCTGTTCACTCACATCTTTAGCACCAACACCCTCACCCATACCAGTTCAAGTAGCATCTTGACTTTTATCACCATCATTTTCTAGGTCTTCTGCGGTGCATCCAAAACCTTGCTTGTATAATGATGCGAAAATCTCGGCAAGCACATGAGTAACCATAGACAGCTGTAAAATTTAAAAAAATATATAAATTGTCATGGAACCCAAGTTATTAACATAAAACTTTTGGAAAGACTAACTTACGGTTCTGTGAGCCACCATAAAGTAACTAAGAAGACCATTGCCAAATGTTATCATCAAGTCCAATAGTGAATACAGATACTTCAGCTGAGCCTCAACATGATGGAGACTCCTTTCTTGACTCCCATAAAGGCTCGTGAGTTCTCCCTGAGTATATCAAAGAAAATCAGTGTTAAAAAGCTTCTTTAACTTTTATGTTTGAGTAACAGTAGAAAGACTGAAATAAAAAGGTACTTACAGCAAAGTTAAGTGTTTTAACTTATTCCTCATGTACAGTGTCTAACTGCATATTCCTTCCTCTAGAATCAAATGTTTCTTGCCAGGTTTTGATATTACTAAAGTACTCTTCTGAAGAATAGAGTTTGTTATTTTCGGAGTTGACTCCTTCAAAACCATCAACAATGTGTTTGCATGTTTTCCTAAGAGACTTAGTGAACCTAGCTTCAGTTTTGGATATATTATGGGCATCTTGAAGGTTTCTCGACTGATTCCTTGCTTCCAAAGCAGAGTTATAGTACTCGTCAAAAAGGTTACCCTGAAAGAGTGAAACATATAACAAGAATCGCATAAACAAGCAGAAAAAAGTTTTAATCCAACTAAATATCATTAAATAATTTTAATTCTTACTACCTTTGTGAAGATATCCTCAAAATGGTCAAGTAGAATATATTTTGCTAAGCCTGCATATACATCTTCCTTAAAATCTCTAATTAGCAAAAAGTTGTGTTGGACAAACTGTTCCATCTGCTTTATGATGCCATAAGGGTACAATACAACTGATGTGCTTACTAGACTGCCACAATCACCAAAAAGATATTCCTCCAATAATTCCTGTCAACATGTTAATTGTTAGTACACAGCAGCAATTTTAAACTATAATTTTGACTTGCTTTATAATAAAAAGAATAACAAAGATTTTAGAAGTGTAAGAGAAAATAATTAGATACTAGTACAATATATGTCGCAATAAACATTTTAGTCGTACTAATCACTTGCTTATATAAAAAATCTTGGTCACGAGAACTAAATCAAATGTATTTTCTTCGTCACAAGTCTATCGAAAAATTTGAAGAATGGTACCTTGGCCTTCTTAAAAAACAAATTTTCAAGGAAAAGACGAATCCGACTGGCAGCAGCTCCAACACTTTGACAGCTTCCATGGTTATTTTCAGCACTTGTGAGCAACAAACGCTCATCATCTAGAGTGCTGCACATAGTGTCAAACAGTTGCTGCAATGGTATATTGAAGTATTAGCCTCTTCAAATTTGATTCCACAGTAAAAAAAAAAAAAAAAATCATAACAAAAAACATTCAATTTAATGGTTGAACAAACCTTTTGACGCAACATGCAGTTGAAACAATATCTTGATTGTGAGAAAGCTATGAGTTTGTTAATAAGATACGTAGTGGCAAACTGCGGTTCTTTATAAGCAGAAGCTCTATGCTTTGTTTGTATCTCAACAAGATGACCGAGGTTAGACTCGGACCTTTCAGCCTAAAAAAGAACAAATAAATTTTATAAATATAATAGTATATACTTTTGACTGAGTCAAGTTCTTAAAAGCTCCTAATTCTCTTCCCTTTCACATATGATTATTGGAGTTGAAACGAATTAAACATAAAAAGAATACAGCTGAATTATATCACTTACACCATGAGCACCCAAATGAGGAAAGCCTGGCTGCGGGTTAGGTACTATGCTCAATAACGGATTAGTAACAGGGGATGGGGCTCCTGCAACATTTGGCTGTGGCTGTGGTTGTGGCTCAATAACGGATTAGTAACAGAGTTCATATATCCCGATTTGGCTTCTGATTTTTGCACAACTGATGTTGCCAATTTAAACTACAACGCAAAACAAACTATATATTAAGCAAACACTATAACTGAACAAAATATTCTCCGCTAACCTAATATTCACAAAACACAAACCTTTGATTGATGACTGTCCTCGACCTCTGACTCTTGAAACTAGGATACGTTAGCTTATCACGAAACATAGGATTTGCTTCAATCAGCTTTTTAAGTTCAGCAAGCATTACACTCCTAGCTGCCTTGGCGTCTGTGTATTTGGACAATTGCTCGTTCTCTCTAAACAAGTGTTAAATAAATGATAACACATTACAAAACAAAACTCATGCGCACCTAGCGTGTAAAAGCTGCCATACACAAAATAAAACCAATCATTGTCCTCACCTGAAGTTCTCTAGACCCAAAAGTAGCGTTGTTTCCTTATAAAGTTCTTGATTAAACCCCGAAAACACTTTCAAGTCCTTATGTAGAATTTGACAACCTTTAGGATGATCATCCCTAGAAAATTCAGCAACATTTTAACTTTCACAAAACCAGAAATACAAACCTAATAGACTACACACAAACCGTAACTCGTAACTATCAAACGTAAGACTGGAAAATAAAAACACATGAGGAAGTACTAAACGTACCTATCTAACGCTTCAAGGAACTTCTGTTTCTGAATCTCGAAAAAAACCTTCATCGAATAACGATTATCCTCAACTTTTGTAAACCCGTGCAAGTACTTAACCATTTCCTCCCATTCGCCATTCGTCACCATTTCCTCAAAATATCGCATATTAAAATAATAACCTGACTCTTGCTCCAACCTACACAACAACAAATTCATTCACTCTTCCTCATTTTTTCATAGTTTACATCCATATCGTCACCATTTATTAAATAAACAAATAAATAAGGAAAAAACATTTATATCGTCACCATTTTTTCATAGTTTACATCCATATCGTCATTTTTTCATAGTTTACATCCATATCAGCATGATTTTCGAGTATGACGGGAGTTTCAGAAAAATCAACTGGATGAACACAAGCACCCATTCATGACCCGGATAAGGTTGAACAGGTTCTAACGCTTGTGCAACATTCTGAGCAAGCTTCATCACTACCTACAATTTATCAAAAACGAAAAAATTACATATCGTCACCATTTATTAAATAAACAAATAAACTGAAAACTAAGGAAAAAACATTTAAAAAAAAAAAAAAAAAAAAAAAAAAAAAAAAAAAAAAAAAAAAAAAAAAAAAAAAAAAAAAAAA
>LBNU01033433.1:26755-37741 GCA_014162995.1 Artemisia annua
AGATACCAGACTTAATAGAAAGGGTTAATAATCACAACAGAAATCGACCCATATATATAAATTACAAACCGACTTCAAGAATCAGAATATATGGATGCGATTAAAAACCCACCAGAATTGCCGAAACCCTAAAAACGATTTACCAGTGTATACAGGGTCGAATAAAGAAACCCTTGATTAGGGTTTCGGCCAAGATTAGGGAGAAATCGTATTTGATATAAAGATGATAACCAGCCGCCCCTCCTATGAATGAAAACACCCCTAAATCATGTATTGCATACCTAAAAACAATAAGGATCGTTCATAGGTAGAGAGGACATCAAATAGGGATATTTATTATGGTCGGAATTAAGGAAGAGGAGGGGGGCTGGTGGCCGGATTTCTCCCTAGGGGAGAGAGAATTAAGGAAGATGATAACCAGCCGTTTTCAATCAATCAATCAGAACTTTGGGTAAGCTTTTCACCGTCTTCTTGAGAGAAAATGATGAACCAAGCTTCCAAGTAGGTTTCTTAGCCTTAATCTGTTTAAAAAAAATAGTAAATATAAAAATCTCAGATTCTCAAAATGATAGATTACATATAGCAGGACAACCGATAAACATTATATAGTGTGATCATAACTGCTATTACCATGTCCAAACGACAATAGGCCCTCCAAATAAATAAATAAAAACATGCAGAGGGTATTAACTTACCCCAAAAGACTGAAGTTCTGCCATCTGAACCACCTCTATATCTAAAAACCTGCAACCATCAGTTTCCTCACAAGAGAAGATTCGTCTGCAAATTGGTCAAACAATATTAGTAAACTCTATTCCATATGATTGTACTTCCAAGATAATGAGAGATCAGATGGTTTACCATCTCCTTGGCATCAGCAGAAATTTAATGAATAACTATCTCTCCACCAGGCGTCAACACTCGCGAGCATTCCTCAAAAAACTTGTCACTAGGAAAATCTGATGACTTGCTAATACAGACAACAAAATTTGTGGACGATGCATCCACTGGCAAGGAACCTGCCACACGTCAAGGTGAATCATGAGGCTAGTTGGAAAGGTTTATGAGACACAAAAGATATCCAACTAATACACATAGAATACATATTCCTAAAAAGGGTAAAGACTTTAATTTCGTTTACTGAATTAAACTACCAGCATGAAAATCCTGTTAAAGACTATATGAAGCAGGTATGACCTTTCCTCGGAGTATCCAACTGACCCATAGTGATTCCCAGCTTTTTTACTTTCTCCTCTTCTTCAGCACGTCCACAAGAGCAATTTTTGCAAGCTTTTCTTGTGCTCCCAACTTCACAATCCCCAACTGCATAAAGCTCATCAAAGTACGTAATTAGAAACGACTATCTCAACTCCATAGCTGCTATAGATCAGCTCACTACAACTACATAACACCCAATTCAATAGTTTACATCCATATTCTCATAAAGTAAGTATGGCATTTACCAGGTAGGAGTTGGGGTTTCTTTAAGTCCTTTTCAGATAAGAGGCTCTCCTCATCAATGAGATCCATATCATCATCAATAAGAACTTTGGGTAAGCTTTTCACCGGCATCCTGAGAGAAATTGATGAAACAAGCTTCCAAGTAGGTTTCTAAGTCTTAATCTGTTAAAAAAAAGTAGTAAATATAAAAATCTCAGATTCTCAAAACGGTAGATTAGATATAGCAGGACAAGCAGATGAACATTATATAGCGTGATCGTAACTGCTATTATGATTAAGGCCTTTCCAGGCACGGCATCACTTTGTTCGATCAGATTCCAAGTCAGAAACATCAAAATAAACAGAGACAAGAATATTATAAAATGATTGAAACAGGTTAAACTTTACCTAAATGACTCTTTTAAGTAATGCAACCCCTCACGAGTCGCTGGATTACAATAGCAGCATCCTTACGACTGTTAAAAGGCCTTGAGGCATGTAAAGCATTGAAATGCACTTTGAATCTTTGTCGTTTCCTCCTTTTGTAGCAAAAGCTCCTTTCTCATCAACCAACCACGGAAAACACTCTGGATTCATAAAAGTACACAAGTCACGATCTTTACAAGAAAGAAACGAGCTCAGTACACTTATATTTTTGGGTCATTTTTTCAAAATTTTCTGTGAGTAAACTTATTTGGATCTGCACAATTTGACATCTATGTCTACATGCTACTCTATGCGCAATCCATCCTCGTGTATGTGATTGAATAACCATCGCTGAATAGAATTCAAGTTTGTTGCGTCTAAAGATCCACAAATATTTCATAGACCAATAGAACATTTGGAGTTTCATAACTGCTTGTTTCGGTTTCAAGAAACAGCTTCTTGACAACCATCCAAGATAATGACTTTGAATTTTGAGTGCTGCTTGTTTCTTTATTTTTTTTCCCCTTTTTTCTGTTTTTTTTTTTTTTTTTTTTTTTTTTTTTTTTTTTTTTTTTTTTTTTTTTTTTTTTTTTTTTTTTTTTTTTTTTTTTTTTTTTTTTTTTTTTTTTTCTTTTTCTTTTTTTTTTTCTTTTTCTGATCACTTAACACCCTAAAAACATAACTGAGGTTATTTATTGTAGCCTGTTTAACTGTTCCATTTGTCTGATGGTAACTTGTAGAGAGCAATCAGCATGATTTTCCAAGTATGAAGGGAAGTTTTCAGAAAAATCAACTGTATCACAAGCACCCATTCATGACCCGATAAGTTGAACAGGTTCTACGCTTGTGCAACATTCTGAGCAAGCTTCATCACTACCTAACAATTTATATCAAAAAACGAAAAAATTACATATCCCCTTAGGCTTAATCTAGGGAATGTTGTATTTTCCAAGGCTCAACAGGTCGAACAACGTAAAAGATTTTATATTTCAAACAGGTAAAACAAAGTGTTCATGAAAAGCTATCCTTCTATTATTAAATGTACTTTGAGCAGGTAAAACACTTTAACAATAATTTTCAAGAGTAAATATTACAGTGTCCCTAATCGATACTATTTGTATCCTTATTGCACTATTTTGCTTTGACTTCTGGTCCTCGCCATTTAGCCTAGTGACCAATAGTAAAATCAGTAGCACACTGAGAGACCAGAGTCAATGACAAATTCCGTAATTTTCACCAAACTGATGATTTAATGTAACTTACTCCTGATTTCTATACATTGTATTCAGGACATCATTATTTTTAAAATTAATTTAGAAAATTAAAGAAAATTCTAGTGTTGGCAGGTGGACATAACCAGATCTAATCATTTGCACCTGCACTAAACAATTAACCACTTTGACATCCAAATCTTTCTGACATGTACATACTCACCGACCCACCCATTATTTGCCACCCTAGGTGATCTTTTAAACCTTCCATACATGAAGCCAAAAATGAAAAAGAATTTACGCTGTGTGCTACTAGAAACAAGAGAAGCATAGCCACCTGCACCCAGCAACCTTGGCTCTTGCATTGGCCATTGATGGAGACGGTGAGGACCCAAGGCATAGCAGAACAAAATACAACATCAAAACTATAGTTTGCTCCAACTTGATCTGAAAATCAATTTCACCAACGAGGAAGTTTTTTTTTGGTAAAAGGGTAATTCCCCGGCAAAATTCATTACACCAAAAAGCATTGGAAGTACAAAGGATGAGGGTAGTTCCTCATCTCAGTCCCTTAGGACCTTACACGACTCGTCATATAAGAATGACAACGCATTCTTATAACTTACAATAAATGAACCTACAAACATGACCTAGTAATGAGAAATAACAATACTACTCAAGAAATACTTGAGCCTTCAATATCAACTCTTTGGTAGTCCACTTTTAACTTCCATGAAGAATACCTTGTATATCCAAGCATTCTTCAACATAACATAGGGATTTTGCACCCCTAATTCCTTGCAATCCAGGAAAGAACCCATACCATACAGTGCAAAAACCATCACATATACATGGATTCATCAAACTTGAATTCAGTTCACAAATTTCACACCAAAACAGTCGGGTGAGAGACTCTAAAACCACGGATAGAGCAAGCAGCAAATCGTCCAAAGGTGTATGTTTAGATGCCAACCAAAAACCAAGCAGAATAACCAAAGATTAAACAGAAAGCCAAGTGCACTACCACAGTAGAAGCTTCAATCCAAACTTCCTTGATCCACAATAAAGCCATAAAGGTTGTACGATCAAATCACCAGCAGTAACAAAAGAGAATAAAGGAACGTGCATGGCATGGGGTAACATGGGTTTTTGAATAAGAGCCCATAACTTAACTTCCATCACCAATCAGCAGCAGCACATACAGTCACCTCACCACTTGGAAACGAATGTAACAATCATAGGCTTAATGAACCACCAAATCCAAGACTGATCGTTTGAGTTTATGAGCATGAAACCAATAAGCCTCACATACAAACGACCAGAAACAACCGAGTAGTGATTTTTTGAACAAGAACCAATTAAAACTTGACTTACACAAGAAAAGCTTGATTCCACTCCCAAACCCACGTAACGCAGGAGGAACTCCATGTCAAGAAACCCACATCATGTACCACGATCCATAATCGACTTGCAAAGATCAGAAACACAAAGGGTAACATTCAGATAGCGATGTAAATCGAAACCTAAAAAAGGGAATCAATTTTCATTGAAGTCCTCTCTTGGAATGGATCGACCAACTCAAAACCATGCGAATATGTCAATCCAAACCCCAATAATGATCGTACAGCAAAAGAAAAACCATGAAGATAATACGATTGAACCACAGCCAAGACAGCATAAACTTCAAACGATAAACACCTAAAAGGGTTTTGATAAAGCATCAGGTAACAATAGTCTGCAATATATAGGAAGCCAAAACCGACTTACAATACCATCAAGGATCATAGATCGACTAAAGAAACCCCAAAGGTCCGGTTATTACCTAACTAAACCGATTAGGGTTTTATCGCCAAGAGGAAAATCAAACTCACCACTATTCGATGTAAGACAAATCCATACACAATCGATTGCATACCAACTAACAAATATAAGACCAGTATTAGAGGTAGAGAAGGCGAATATATAATGAATGTACTGAAAAAAGCATATGAATAATGCGGCCAAAAAGGGACGATTTTCCAAAACCCTTAAAAAACACAAACCGATCCATAAAAACAACAATAATCATTAAAAACCATCAATAAATCTGATAGAATCAAATCATAGAAGGAAGATCATGATGCATGGATGAATTAGATGGAACGATTTGAAAAAAATAGGAAGATCCATGATGCATGAGGAGTTGTAAACCTGGCATATAAATCATTAAGAAACAATTTATATGATTAATAATTTTGATATAGGTTTTAGCATCTATTCAGTACTTTCATCAAAGATGAGGACAGAATAGATGTGCAAATAAGACACATCGTAGAAATGAGTAAAAGGTCAAACTGGTTGGGTTGGAGTACGGGTTGTGACAGACCAGACTCAGGTTGTGTTGATCCCCAGCCACGAAGCCAATAACTTTTTGTCATAATAAAAGAACTGTGCCACAGTGCACTATAGATAAACTATGACAGGTTTCAACTCTTTGTTTCTCCTTTCAGCAAATAAAAAATGAAAAATAATAAAAAATAAAAATAAAAAAATCTGATTTTTTTTTCCTTTCGGCAACATGTCGAATGGTCACAACCGATAATCAACAATTCATAAATACAATGGTTTAAAAGCTCAATTTTTCCATCTCTAAATTAGTCTAAACTAAAAAAGTAAGATCAGGACTGTGAATGAAAAAATAATCTCGCTACTGTCAAACAACTCTTTTGAGATGCAGACATAGCCCAAATCAGCCAATTTATTGAAATATATGTCAAAAGTTCAAATTACCACCCTCTAATTACCTAGATATATGGAAAAATAAATAGAGTCGTATATGAAAAATAATATCACTATATGTCAAGTACTCGTGGCACACTAACTCAAGGAAGTATGGATTTAGTTCTCAAGGCTACGACATGGACCCTCTGATCTGCATTGCATACTCAGATGCTCCAACAACTTGGTTTATAAGAACTTTTTATCTTGTATCTTCTTCTTAGGTTTTGTGTGACTGTGTGGGTTGTGTTCGACTTTAACTAAGTTATCGACCACAGGTACATGCTCAGTGGCCTTAGTGACAGTTTCCAAACATAATTGCTCAAAGAACCAGACGAACTTACCCTGCCACAGGCTGACTGAGGGTTTTCCAACTGACCCTAGTGATCCCAGCTTTTTTACTTTCTCCTCTTCTTCAGCACGTCTTCCACGAAGAGCAATTTTTGCAAGCTTCTCTTGTGCTCCAACTTCACAATCCCAACTGCATAAAGCTTCATCAAAGTACGATAATTAGAACGATATCTCAACTCTATAGCTGCATATAGATCAGCTCACTACAACTACTAACCCATTTGATAGCTTACATCCATAATCGTCATTTTGTTTTTTCTTTTTCTTTTTCTTTTTTTTTCCTCACTTTCTGTTTTCTTTTCTTTTTCTTTTCTTTTTTTTTTCTTTTTTATTTTTTTTTCTTCATTTCCTCATTTTTTCTCATTATGTTTGTTTAATACAATCATGCATCTAACTCGCTTCACCAGTTGTGGTTGCAATCATCTTCCTTAGCTCTAACTCTTTGTTACTTCTATCATCCTCATAACCATAAGATAGTTAAGGCTGTAAACTCATTAACATTGTTGATTCTGATAGTTGAGGTTTCTTCAAGTCCTCTTCAGAATAAAAGAGGCTGTCCTCATGAATGAGATCCATATCATCATCAATCAGAACTTTGGGTTTAAGCTTTTCACTCGTCTTCTTGAGAGAAAATGATGAACCAGCCTCAAGTAGGTTCTTACTTAATCTGTTAAAAAAATATAAAATAAAATCTCAGATCTCAAACGATAGATACATATAGCAGGACAACCGATAAACATTATATAGTGTGATCATAACTGCTATTACCATGTCCAAATCCAAAACGACAATAGGCCCCCTCAAAAATAATAAAACATGCAGAGGGTATTAACTTACCCCAAAAGACTGAATTCTGCCATCTGAACCACCTCTATATCTAAAACCTGCAACCATCAGTTTCCCTCACAAGAGAGATTCGTCTGCAAATTGGTCAACATATTAGTAAACCTCATTCCATAATTATTGTACTTCCAAGATAATGAGAGATCCAGATGGTTTACTCTCCTTGGCATCAGCAGAAATTTAATGAAATAACTATCTCTCCACCAGGCGTCAACATCGGTGAGAATTCTCAAAAAACTGTCAATGTAGGAAAATCTGATGACTTGCTATGGAGACAACAAAAATTTGTGGACGATGCCCACTGGCAAGGAACCTGCCACACGTCAAGGTGAATCATGAGACTAGTTGGAAAGTTTATGAGAACAAAAGATATCCAAACTAATACACATACGAATACATAATCCTAACAAAGGGTAAGACTTTACTTTCGTTTACTGAATTAAACTACCAGCATGAAAATCCTTTAAGACTATATGAGCAGGTATGACCTTCCTCGGGAGTATTCATAAACCACACCATCTAAGCAAGGGACGGAGCCATAGTAAACTTAGAGGGTCAAATGACCCCACCTCAAATACAAGTTACCAGAGATGGGTCCTATTTAGATACACGAGGAAAGTCGAGCATTTTTTGTTTTTGCTAGTTATCACCCCTCCAGAACATATTTTCTTTGCTGTGTCTCCGCCATCAAGAACATGCTGCTAGATATTGCACTGCAATTGGCTTTACAAGCATAACGATACTTACTTTCTAACTATACGGGCACAAATCTTAATCCATCTATCTTTTTACCATCTGTAATAATAACTACATCATTTAGTAAACTTTAATGGGTAAGAACTCGTATTTCATTCACAAGCAACATTAGGTTCACACACTTATGAGGCATCATCATCGTCCAAATGCAACAAGGCATTACCAATAATGTTAAAGATTCCTCTTAAGCACACCATCAAGGGGAAATAATATTTTGCTACAATTGGCCTTACAAACATATTAACTACACTACAACAAAAACTTTTTAAACTACTAGATTTATACAAGTTTTGCTTGTAGCATCTGAAAACTGTAATAAGCCATTTTTGTGCTTATGTGATTTTGCTCCATGTTCAATAAGCCTATTAATTTTCCATCTTACTTTGAAACGTATGGTGCTCAAATTTCAAACAGATAAAAAATTAAAAATGCATAAGCCGAAACCACATAACGAAATTAAATTAAAATCACATATTCAAGCCATAGAAGAAACAAGAGGGCCCCAATCAAAGTACCTTTTCGGTTCCATGTAGTTCATCATCTTCATCTGTTCACTCACATCTTTAGCACCAACACCCTCACCCATACCAGTTCAAGTGCATCTTGGATTTTATCACCATCTTTTTAGGTCTTCTGCGGTGCATCCAAAACCTTGCTTGTATAATGAATGCGAAATCTCGGCAAGCAAGTAACCATAGACAGCTGTAAAATTAAAAAAATAATAATAAATTCATGGGAACCAAGTTATTAACATAAATTTTGGAAAAGAATACCTTACGGGTTCTGTGAGCCACCATAAAGTAACTAAGAAGACCATTGCCAAATGTGTATCATCAAGTCCAATAGTGAATACAGATACTTCAGCTGAGCCTCACATGATGGAGACTCCTTTCTTGACTCCCATAAAGGCTCGTGAGTTCTCCTAGTATATCAAAGAAATCAGTTGTTAAAAAGCTTCTTTAACTTTTATGTTTGAGTAACAGTAGAAAGACTGAAAATAAAAAGGGTTACTTATCAGGCAAAGTTTAAGTGTTTAACTTATTCCTCATGTACAGTGTCTAACGGCATATTCCTTCCTCTAGAATCAAATGTTTCTTGCCAGGTTTTGATATTACGAAAGTACTCTTCTGAAGAATAGAGTTTGTTATTTTCGGAGTTGACTCCTTCAAAACCATCAACAATGTGTTTGCATGTTTTCCTAAGAGACTTAGTGAACCTAGCTTCAGTTTTGGATATATTATGGGCATCTTGAAGGTTTCTCGACTGATTCCTTGCTTCCAAAGCAGAGTTATAGTACTCGTCAAAAAGGTTACCCTGAAAGAGTGAAACATATAACAAGAATCGCATAAACAAGCAGAAAAAAGTTTTAATCCAACTAAATATCATTAAATAATTTTAATTCTTACTACCTTTGTGAAGATATCCTCAAAATGGTCAAGTAGAATATATTTTGCTAAGCCTGCATATACATCTTCCTTAAAATCTCTAATTAGCAAAAAGTTGTGTTGGACAAACTGTTCCATCTGCTTTATGATGCCATAAGGGTACAATACAACTGATGTGCTTACTAGACTGCCACAATCACCAAAAAGATATTCCTCCAATAATTCCTGTCAACATGTTAATTGTTAGTACACAGCAGCAATTTTAAACTATAATTTTGACTTGCTTTATAATAAAAAGAATAACAAAGATTTTAGAAGTGTAAGAGAAAATAATTAGATACTAGTACAATATATGTCGCAATAAACATTTTAGTCGTACTAATCACTTGCTTATATAAAAAATCTTGGTCACGAGAACTAAATCAAATGTATTTTCTTCGTCACAAGTCTATCGAAAAATTTGAAGAATGGTACCTTGGCCTTCTTAAAAAACAAATTTTCAAGGAAAAGACGAATCCGACTGGCAGCAGCTCCAACACTTTGACAGCTTCCATGGTTATTTTCAGCACTTGTGAGCAACAAACGCTCATCATCTAGAGTGCTGCACATAGTGTCAAACAGTTGCTGCAATGGTATATTGAAGTATTAGCCTCTTCAAATTTGATTCCACAGTAAAAAAAANACTGACCCATAGTGATTCCCAGCTTTTTTACTTTCTCCACTTCTTCAGCACGTCCACAAGAGCAATTTTTGCAAGCTTTTCTTGTGCTCCCAACTTCACAATCCCCAACTGCATAAAGCTCATCAAAGTACGTAATTAGAAACGACTATCTCAACTCTATAGCTGCTATAGATCAGCTCACTACAACTACATAACACCCAATTCAATAGTTTACATCCATATTCTCATAAAGTAAGTATGGCATTTACCAGGTGGGAGTTGGGGTTTCTTTAAGTCCTTTTCAGATAAGAGGCTCTCCTCATCAATGAGATCCATATCATCATCAATAAGAACTTTGGGTAAGCTTTCCACCGGCATCTTGAGAGAAATTGATGAAACAAGCTTCCAAGTAGGTTTCTAAGTCTTAATCTGTTAAAAAAAAGTAGTAAATATAAAAATCTCAGATTCTCAAAACGGTAGATTAGATATAGCAGGACAAGCAGATGAACATTATATAGCGTGATCGTAACTGCTATTATGATTAAGGCCTTTCCAGGCACGGCATCACTTTGTTCGATCAGATTCCAAGTCAGAAACATCAAAATAAACAGAGACAAGAATATTATAAAATGATTGAAACAGGTTAAACTTTACCTAAATGACTCTTTTAAGTAATGCAACCCCTCACGAGTCGCTGGATTACAATAGCAGCATCCTTACGACTGTTAAAAGGCCTTGAGGCATGTAAAGCATTGAAATGCACTTTGAATCTTTGTCGTTTCCTCCTTTTGTAGTAAAAGCTCCTTTCTCATCAACCAACCACGGAAAACACTCTGGAGTACAAGAAAGAAACGAGCTCACTACACTAATATTTTTGGGTCATTTTTTCAAAATTTTGTGTGAGTAAACTTACTTGGATCTGCACAATTTGACATCTATGTCTACATGCTACTCTATGCGCAATCCATCCTCGTGTATGTGATTGAATAACCATCGCTGAATAGAATTCAAGTTTGTTGCGTCTAAAGTTCCACAAATACTTCATAGACCAATAGAACATTTGGAGTTTCATAACTGCTTGTTTCGGTTTCAAGAAACAGCTTCTTGACAACCATCCAAGATAATGACTTTGAATTTTGAGTGCTGCTTGTTTCTT
>LBNU01033433.1:38348-56123 GCA_014162995.1 Artemisia annua
AATCTACAGATGCTCCAACAACTTGGGTTTATAAGAACTTTTTTATTCTGTATCTTCTTCTTAGGTGTGTGTGTGACTGTGTGGGTTGTGTTCGACTTTAACTAACTTATCGGCCACAGGTTAGATGCTCAGTGCCTTTAGTGACATTTCCTAACATAATTGCTCAAAGAACCAGACAGACTTACCCTGCCACAGGCTGACTGAGGGTTTTCCAACTGACCCATAGTGATTCCCAGCTTTTTTACTTTCTCCTCTTCTTCAGCACGTCCACAAGAGCAATTTTTGGAAGCTTCTCTTGTGCTCCCAACTTCACAATCCCCAACTGCATAAAGCTCATCAAAGTACGTAATTAGAAACGACTATCTCAACTCTATAGCTGCTATAGATCAGCTCACTACAACTACATAACACCAAATTCAATCGTTTACATCCAATTCAATAGTTTACATCCATATCCTCATAAAGTAAGTATGGCATTTACCAGGTGGGAGTTAGGGTTTCTCCAAGTCCTTTTCAGATAAGAGGCTCTCCTCATCAATGAGATCCATATCATCATCAATAAGAACTTTGGGTAAGCTTTTCACCGGCATCTTGAGAGAAATTGATGAAACAAGCTTCCAAGTAGGTTTCTTAGTCTTAATCTGTTAAAAAAAGTAGTAAATATAAAAATCTCAGATTCTCAAAACGGTAGATTAGATATAGCAGGACAAGCAGATGAACATTATATAGCGTGATCGTAACTGCTATTATGATTAAGGCCTTTCCAGGCACGGCATCACTTTGTTCGATCAGATTCCCAGTCAGAAACATCAAAATATACAGAGACATGAATATTATAAAATGATTGAAACAGGTTAAACTTTACCTAAATGACTCTTTTAAGTAATGCAACCCCTCACGAGTCGCTGGATTACAATAGCAGCATCCTTACGACTGTTAAAAGGCCTTGAGGCATGTAAAGCATTGAAAAGCACTTTGAATCTTTGTCGTTTCCTCCTTTTGTAGTAAAAGCTCCTTTCTCATCAACCAACCACGGAAAACACTCTGGATTCATAAAAGTACACAAGTCACGATCTTTCCAAGAAAGAAACGAGCTCACTACACTAATATTTTTGGGTCATTTTTTGAAAATTTTCTATGAGTAAACTTACTTGGATCTGCACAATTTGACATCTATGTCTACATGCTACTCTATGCGCAATCCATCCTCGTGTATGTGATTGAATAACCATCGCTGAATAGAATTCATGTTTGTTGCGTCTAAAGTTCCACAAATATTTCTGTTTCGGTTTCAAGAAACAGCTTCTTGACAACCATCAAAGATAATGACTTTGAATTTTGAGTGCTGCTTGTTTCTTTCTCTATTTTTTTCCCCTTTTTTCTGTTTTTTTTTCTGTTTCTTTTTTTCTTTTTTTCATTTTTTTCATTTTTTCTCCTTTTTTTTTTCTTTTACTTTTTTTTTCTTTTTTTCTTTTTCTTTTTTTTTCTTTCTTTTTTTTTCTTTTCTTTTTTCTGATCACTTAACCACCCTAAAAACATACACTGAGGTTATTTATTGTAGCCTGTTCAATGCTCCATTTGTCTGATGTAAGAGAATCAGCATGATTTTCAAGTATGACGGGAGTTTCAGAAAAATCAACTGGATGATCACAAGCACCCATTCATGACCCGGATAAGGTTGAACAGGTTCTAACGCTTGTGCAACATTCTGAGCAAGCTTCATCACTACCTACAATTTATCAAAAACGAAAAAATTACATATCCCCCTTAGGCTTATCTAGGAGTTGTATTATCTCCAAGGCTCCAACAGGTCGAACACGTAAAGTTTTATAATTTCAAACAGGTAAACCAAAGTGTTCATGAAATGCTTAATCCTTCTATTATTAAATGTACTTTTGAGCAGGTAAAACACTTTAACAATATATTTTCAAGAGTAAATTACAGTGTCCCTAGTCGATACTATTTGTATCCTTATTGCACTGTTTGCTTTGACTTCTGGTCCCTCGCCATTTAGCCTAGTGACCAATAGAAATCAGTAGCACACTTGAGAGACCAAGAGTCAATGACAAATTCCGTAATTTTCACCAACTGACGATTTATGTAACTTACTCTGATTTCTATACATTGTATTCAGGACATCAATTACTTTTTAAATTAATTTAGAAAATTAAAGAAAATTCTAGTGTTGGCAGGTGGACATAACCAGATCTAATCCATTTGCACCTGCACTAAACAATTACCACTTTGACTCAAACTCGTTCTGACATGTACCATACTCACCGACCCACCCATTTTGCCACCCTAGGTGTATCTTTAAACCTTCCATACATGAACCAAAATGAAAAAGAATTTACCTGTGTGCTACTAGAAACAAGACGAAGCATAGCACCTGCACCAGCAACCTTGGCTCTTGCATTGGCCATTGATGGGAGACGTGAGCCCAAGGCAGTAGCAGAACAAAATACAACATTCAAAACTATAGTTTGCTCAACTTGATCATGCAAATCATTTCACCAAGAGGAAGTTGTAACCTGCATATAAAAAAATTCATTAAGAAACAATTTATATGATTCATATTTGATATAGGTTTTAGCTCATATTCTAGTACTTTCATCAAAGATGAGGAACAGAATAGATGTCGCAAAATAGACACATCGTAGAAATGAGTAAAAGGTCAAAACTGGTTGGGTTGGAGTACGGGTTGTGACAGACCAGCTCAGGTTGTGTTGATCCCCCAGCCCACGAAGCCCCAATAACTTTTTGTCATAATAAAAGAACTGTGCACAGTGCACTATAGATAAACTATGACAGAGTTTCAACCTCTTTGTTTCTCCTTTCAGCAAATAAAAAATGAAAAATAAATAAATAAATAAATAAAAATAAAAAAATCTGATTTACTCGCAACATGTCGAATGGTCACAACCGAAATCAACCAATTCATAAATACAATGGTTATAAGCTCAATTTTTCCATCTCTAATTAGTCTAAACTGAAAAAAGTAAGATCAGGACTGTGAATGAAAAATAATCTCGCTACTGTCAAACAACTCTTTTGAGATCAGACATAGCCCAAATCAGCCAATTTATAAATAAATATGTCAAAAAGTTCAAATTACCACCTCTAATTACTCTAGAAAACTGGAAAAATAAGATCAGAGTCGTATATGAAAAATAATATCACTATATGTCAAGTACTCGTGCACACTAACTCAAACGGAAAGTATGTATTTAGTTCTCAAGGCTACGACATGGACCTGTGCATCTGCATTGCAACCTACAGATGCTTCAACAACTTGGGTTTATAAGAACCTTTTTATTCTGTATCTTCTTCTTAGGTGTGTGTGTGACTGTGTGGGTTGTGTTCGACTTTAACTAAGTTATCGGCCACAGGTTACATGCTCAGTGCCTTTAGTGACATTTCCTAACATAATTGCTCAAATAACCAGACAGACTTACCCTGCCACAGGCTGACTGAGGGTTTTCCAACTGACCCATAGTGATTCCCAGCTTTTTTACTTTCTCCTCTTCTTCAGCACGTCCACAAGAGCAATTTTTGCGAGCTTTTCTTGTGCTCCCAACTTCAAAATCCCCAACTGCATAAAGCTCATCAAAGTACGTAATTAGAAACGACTATCTCAACTCTATAGCTGCTATAGATCAGCTCACTACAACTACATAACACCCAATTCAATAGTTTACATCCATATCCTCATAAAGTAAGTATGGCATTTACCAGGTGGGAGTTGGGGTTTCTTCAAGTCCTTTTCAGATAAGAGGCTCTCCTCATCAATGAGATCCATATCATCATCAATAAGAACTTTGGGTAAGCTTTTCACCGGCATCCTGAGAGAAATTGATGAAACAAGCTTCCAAGTAGGTTTCTTAGTCTTAATCTGTTAAAAAAAGTAGTAAATATAAAAATCTCAGATTCTCAAAACGGTAGATTAGATATAGCAGGACAAGCAGATGAACATTATATAGCGTGATCGTAACTGCTATTATGATTAAGGCCTTTCCAGGCACGGCATCACTTTGTTCGATCAGATTCCAAGTCAGAAACATCAAAATAAACAGAGACATGAATATTATAAAATGATTGAAACAGGTTAAACTTTACCTAAATGACCCTTTTGATTAATGCAACCCTTCACGAGTCGCTGGATTACAATAGCAGCATCCTTACGACTGTTAAAAGGCCTTGAGGCATGTAAAGCATTGAAAAGCACTTTGAATCTTTGTCGTTTCCTCCTTTTGTAGTAAAAGCTCCTTTCTCATCAACCAACCACGGAAAACACTCTGGATTCATAAAAGTACACAAGTCACGATCTTTACAAGAAAGAAACGAGCTCACTACACTAATATTTTTGGGTCATTTTTTCAAAATTTTCTGTGAGTAAACTTACTTGGATCTGCACAATTGGACATCTATGTCTACATGCTACTCTATGCGCAATCCATCCTCGTGTATGTGATTGAATAACCATCGCTGAATAGAATTCAAGTTTGTTGCGTCTAAAGTTCCTCAAATATTTCATAGACCAATAGAACATTTGGAGTTTCATAACTACTTGTTTCGGTTTCAAGATACAGCTTCTTGATAACCATCCAAGATAATGACTGTGAATTTTGAGTGTTGCTTGTTTCTTTCTCTAATTTTTTTCCTTTTTTTTTTCTGTTTCTTTTTTTCTTTTTTTCTTTTTTTTTTTTCATTTTTCTCCCTTTTTTTCTTTTACTTTTTTTTTTCTTTCTTTTTTTTTCTTTCTTTTTTTTTTCTTTTCTTTTTTCTGATCACTTAACCACCCTTAAAACATACAACTGAGGTTATTTATTGTAGCCTGTTCAATGCTCCATTTGTCTGATGTAAGAGAATCATCATGATTTTCGAGTATGACGGGAGTATCAGAAAAATCAACTGGACGACCACAAGCACCCATTCATGACCCGGATAAGGTTGAACAGGTTCTAAGGCTTGTGCAACATTCTGAGCAAGCTTCATCACTACCTACAATTTATCAAAAACGAAACAATTACATATCCCCCTTAGGCATATCTAGGAGTTGTATTATCTCCAAGGCTCCAACAGGTCGAACACGTAAAGTTTTATAATTTCAAACAGGTAAACCAAAGTGTTCATGAAATGCTTAATCCTTCTATTATTAAATGTACTTTGGAGCAGGTAAAACACTTTAACAATATATTTTCAAGAGTAAATTACAGTGTCCCTACTTATTGCACTGTTTGCTTTGACTTCTGGTCCTTCGCCATTTAGCCTAGTGACCAATAGAAATCAGTAGCACACTTGAGAGTCCAAGAGTCAATGACAAATTTCGTAATTTTCACCAACTGATGATTTATGTAACTTACTCTGATTTCTATACATTGTATTCAGGACATCAATTACTTTTTAAATTAATTTAGAAAATTAAAGAAAATTCTAGTGTTGGCAGGTGGACATAACCAGATCTAATCCATTTGCACCTGCACTAAACAATTACCACTTTGACTCAAACTCGTTCTGACATGCACCCATTACCACTCTTAATTTGTTTAACCACTCGGCCTTATCTACAGTGCTCTCAGCCTTTAAGAGAACAACACTATGAACTGTAGAAGGCACTTAAACTTCAGGTCTGCATTGTCATGCATCTTAGAGGAAATATCAATACACAAGTATGCATGAGCACAAAGCTATTGCAACTAAAACGTTACCTTTTAGCACAGTCATGTATGCAACCTTGCTTGTAATTTTGAAGACAAGACTTGGTGGTTTTTCTTCCACCTTTTTCTTATCCTTGGAACTCTTGGATGGTGGTGGTTCAGCTTCTTCAATTTCTTCTACAGCACACTCCTGAGAATACATTCGTGGTATTTAGACTAACAAATACAAAAAAAAAAATTAATAAAATAATAACTACCTCTGTGTCGCAGCGTAAATTTTACAAATCTATTTTAAAGTGGCAGAGCTAAAAAAATATAGCATACTGGTTCACATTTGATCAACTCCACATGAAGAACAATATTTGTAGAAACAAATATGATTAAGTTTAGTAAAATTTTGATCAAGTTTCTTAAATACATATGGAAAGGATACAGAGGCGTGCATGGTGTTTTGAACTGAAGAATTCGTATAGAATAAAGATGATAAACATATACAATTGAAATTAAACAGTAAGAAAGAAGTTGCCAACACATACCTCCAAAGTGATGACACCACGAAAGTTTCTCTCTTCCTGTTTTTTAGTGTATCCAAGCTGCAAAAAGAGAGTAACATGTCAGATTCCATGTATAGAAGAGATTTTTAAGCAGTCTAAGTTTAAAATCTCAAACAGCCATTCCACAATCAATTTTTTTTGCCACAACTAGCATTCAACATACAAATATAAACCTACTAGAATTTTAAATAAAATATTTCGATACTACTTAAGTAAATCAAAGGTCCTACAATGACGCTAACCTTTCCAGTTTTCTCGTTTAGACCAAACCATCTCATGCTCCACCCATTAGCTTTTGCACTTTTCTTTAATAGGAACCCTGCATGAAGACCAAAAGTTATAGATATGTCTTCCTTTTGAACTGTAATTTTAATATCAAAAATCAAAATGTCAAAAAATATCAAAGAAACATCATGCCATCCTTATAAGCAAGTCATATCTGAATGCACAATCATTAACCCAAATGGTGACCTAAATTTACTGAGAAATCTAAGGTACAAGGTCATACAAAAAAACATTCTACTAAGGTAATTAAAGCAGTAAATAATACTCTATATTTTTATGCTCAAAGCAACTCCAAATCATTCAAAGTGGAGTTTAGCTTACAAATGTGAGTCTACTTACACTGCGAAGGATGTTATATGTATTAGAACTTTAGAAGCTAAATACAAAACCATATATGAAAAATGCATACATCAGTGTCTCCTGTCATTGCTTGACCAAAATGTATGATTACTCTGAACCATGATGATTACTAAATTTAAAATAATCGTGAATGTTTAATACAACAGATGGTAAATTGACTATAAGTTGAAAAAGATGTCAAAATGCAAACCTGCTGTTATCTCCCCCTCTGGTCCTGCAGTCTTTAAAGTAGGTCCTTTTGGTGTATCTTTATCTTACTTGGAATCTTTCGGGGATTTTGAGGTCCCACCTGTTTGAGGACTAGGTGCCTACGCAAAACAAAAACAAATAAACAGAATTAAAGTGAGAGATATCTCAAAAAAGCTAAAAACTGGAGTTTGATTAAAATGATATTGTTACTGCAAAACCAATAAAGTCAAGCCTTGACAATCATAGTTTACCCTATTTAGCAAGGATTGCTCTGCTTCAACAGCCTTTTTGGAAGATTTGGTTTTTATCTCTTCCTCTCATCTCTGCCTATCCATCCTGATACGGGAAAAAGATAATTGCTTAATAAGCAAACCAAAATTTATCTATTTGTACATATCCTTAATATAATCTAAAAGAGAATATGGTAAGGCCACAATATTTCAATGATGTTTTTAATCATTAACAGCTGAAAGTTAAAAAAACATGGGATTAGATATGAAGAGATCGAATTCAGAACTAGTCAAAGCCTATCAATTGTTAAACCATATCTTGGTCACTCACATAGTCACACGTTAGAAATAAGAGGACTTGCTATCAAAATATTGAGCATACCTTCTCTGCACCATGTCAACTAGTGCAGTTACCATGGTATTTGCCTTATTCTTAATCCCTTCAAGAGCAGCGTTGAGGTGGAACAAAGACTCGCTCCATGTCAACTAGTGCAGTTACCATGGTATTTGCCTTATTCTTAATCCCTTCAAGAGCAGCAGTAGCAATCGCCACCACCTAATTAAGAAAATATAACATAAGTCAGGATATTATGATCAAAAGCAAAAATGTTGAGAATGTTAATTATAAAGGTTATAATGTTTCCAATAGTCAAATACATAATATATATATATAGATAAAGACCAACCTGGGTGCTCATTGGCCATATCAGCATCTGCACCACTTGGTTGAGATTCACCATTGCCACCAATATCACCATCTTCTTGATTCTCTTCCTGAATATCATCTTGGAATTCGGTCAAATCAATCTCAGTTGATTCCACACTGCAGTTTCATATACATAATTAGTGACGTTTTTTAGCACGCTATTTTACAACTATCAACAAACTAAACATGCCTGATTACTGATGTTTTTAGGAATATTTTTGCTAGACAAACATGCCTTGGGTGGACCTGAAACACAACACACAATTTAGAGCCAATTCACCATGCAAGTCTCAAATACGAGAATGTTGCAAGTTAAATTGTATTGCTTTTAGAAAACACCTCATCATCTCTGGCAATCGCCTCTGAGAGTCTGATAAGAGCTTCCAATTGCCTGACCGTCAAGCGGTATGCAACTCTACTTCCTGGAGCTGTATCACCTTTACGTAAAGCAACATAAGAATCCACCAAAATTTGTCTAGCCTCTGCATTTAGCTGCATTAATTTGAAACTGTCAGACCAAGGAACTTGATGATTCAACATCAACATTATGAAAAAAGGTGCAAATTGATGGTAAGATTTCAAGCCAGTGTTTATGAGATCTGAAACAAGTCAAATAAATATTCAGTCAAAAAGGGAACTGGTCAAATGGGCAGCACCAATCAATAGCAAGCCAAAGTGTATCATACATGCATCCAATTTCATATATCACTCAAAATTTCAAAATGTTACTGTAAATGATGTACTTTAAATGCTCATACTGGGCACATTCACTATTGATTAAACCAACTTCTAGTTTAAAAAAGAAATCCATTGTTATTCCAGCCCACATTAGACCCACTTCAACCCAAACCTGTTATCCAGCCAGCACATTTGCTACCTCTGGTAAGATTATAAGTAAGAAACATGATCTAACCTTTGGCTTCTTAGACTTGGCAACTGCAATGGAACCTTTTCAATTGGGCAGTCGTAAATGTAGGAGAAACTGCTTCTTCACGCTTTCGATGCACCCTCACGATGTGAGAGGCAATATGGAAATCTGTCGTATCATCAAATCATGACATATACTAGGTCAAACCTTGAAAGGATGGCAGGAGGAAGGAGGAAGGAGGAAGAGCAACGTTGTACTGCAAAATTATTTCAATTTGTTAGTGTATCCGAGTAGGCAAGTAGTAATTGATCATCAATGATTTAGAGAACAGGTGGAACCCGCTAACTTTTGAATGTGTTAATTGAGTTATGTTGTATCTCCAACTGGCCAAACATGTTTTATTTATAGTTAGAATTAACTTCTTAAACTATTTTATCAATACAAATAGATGATATATATATATATATATATATATATATATATATAAATAAAAAAATAAAATAAAAAATAAAAAAAAAGTGTGATAGAATCAAGCCCTGTCTTTTTACCACAACCACACTAGCAAGTTTAGAGTCAGTACTAAGCACAATCTAAATTGCTTACCTTCAATGGTTTAGACTTGTCGTAACGGCATCCTATGGGATTTGCAGCAGCCAAAATTGATCTAGCATTTAATGTTGTTGTATTCCTGCTTTTGTAATACTGATTGTTTGTTGTTCCATAGCCTCATGAATTGCGACCTTTGTAATTGACATGAATATGAGATGGACATTCACATATTGCATATGCAGAACAAAAATGCAACAATTTAGGTTCCAAAGGTAAGATGGTTACCTAATCTCTGACATCCATTTTGTCAAATTCATCAATACAACAAACACCATTGTCAGCAAGCATAAGTGCACCAGCCTGAAAACATATAAAAAAAACAGCCATATCAATATTCACAAGTAATAAGTGACAAACGTATAAGCTTTTACAGCCCAATAACCACAATGGGATGTGAGTTCTGTCTAGAATAACAAAAGAGTACCTCGATACAGAACTCTCTAGTTTCTGGTTCTTTTGCAACAGTCGCAGCCAATCCAGCGGCAGATGAAGATTTCCCACAGATCTTGAAACCAAAGTAGTTGTGTACCTTCAAAAGAAGAAGAATAAATGTCAAAACTAGCATTTTGTATAAAACTTGTGTTCTGTACAAGATGTTGCAAAGGATGCATACTTGAGAAACTGAGACTTAGCACAACTGGGATCCCCAACAATACAAACATTGATGTTTCCCCGAAGGTTAATTCCTTCATGAGTAAACTTACTCTCCCGCATCCTAGAAAAGATCTCCATCCAACAATAGCCTAAAAATTATTATGTCCCACCTCTATACAACAAGAAACCTGATCCCAAGATTCAAAAAGATTCAACAAACATCTTTTTGAAGATCTTGAAAATAAAAGATCTTGAAAACATCAAGATCTTGAAAATAAAAGATCTTTTTAAATACAATACGATTCAAAAATAAACAACAAACCAACCAAGAAAATTAAAAAAATAATAATAATAATAATAAAAATATGAAAACCTACCTTGTAATAAAGATCTTGAAAACATCAACAAGATTATTCAACAAGATTCGAATCGTGGGTTTATGAATTGTATTTATAGGTGATTTATTTCAATCGTGGTGGTATTTGAAGGTGTTGGTTTACCGACGACGGATGTTTAATTAGATGATTAAGGCCGGAAAAGATACGACGGAGTTGAGTGAAGATAATGAAGAAGACGTTAGGAGAAATTTTTATGATTGTTAGCGGGACTAACGTTATTCTTTATGTGGGCTTATGTGCGGGGTGTCTTTGGGAAGAGGGGTTATATATTTGGGAAGAGGTGTCTTTGGGAAGAGGGCTTATGTGCGAGGTATATATTGTTAGCACCAACAAAATTAAGTGGTTAGATGGACCGAAAGTGAAAAATGCAGATAATGGAGAGAAAATTTTGAGCCTTTTATTACATCCTATTAAAGAACGCACATAACTATTTTTGGTTAAAAAGTGAAATAAAAATTCTAATGCTAAAATTGGAATGTTTGTTAGAAAAAAGTGTTGGGTGTTTTTTTCATCATCTCTCATTCTCAGCTGGATTGCCGTTGTGGTACCCACCGGTGGTACTACCATTTCATTCCGGTGGTCTTCTTTGCCTTCTAACGTTAACAGATTTACTACTCTATTTATATATTGAAAAATTAGAAAATTAAGATATATATGGCGTATCGTAGAAAGCCCGGGCTTTCTAGGTCTTCCACGTTCAAGGAAGATATGATCCGTCGCCCTGACCAAGATGACACAACCACTACATCATCATCTAAACGCCGTTTAGATGCTTTTCGCTCCTCCTCTTGCGCTTTTCACTCCTCGTTTAATAACCGGTCCAAGGTTTCGTTTTTAAAAAAATTTGTATTTATGTGAAACTTTTTCTCACGAATCCATGCATGTAAATGTTATTAACCTCTGTGTGTGTGCTGTCATATGTATTAATCAACAATGTAGACGTAAATGCTAATGTTAATGAAATGGAAGGCATAATTTAGACACACACATTTTCACATAAAAAAGGTCAAAAATAAAACTTAAAAATAGCACATTTTCACGCACCGTATTCCGAGGCATGCTTTTCATTTGTGGCCGGTTATGCGAAGGAGGCTTCGTACTCATGATATGCTTCGCTCAAATGATCCCACTAGCGACGCCCTTGTGTGCCCTTTGTGCAACACTCAACCGGATTCTCATGATCACCTTTTCTTTGAGTGTTTGTTTTCTTTTCAGGTTTGGGACTCTTTGAAGGTGTTTGCTGGTCTTACGGATATTCCTTATTCCTTAGAGGATGTGGTGCATCGCTTGACTCCTATCTCTACATCTCGGTCTGTGAGAAGCGTTGTTTCGAAGCTTTTGTTTGCGGCAACTTCTTATTTTATTTGGCAAGAAAGAAACAACAGGATCTTCAAGCAGCAACGTCGGTCTGAAAGTCAATTGATTGATGTGATTAAATCAACGATGCGTTTTTTTTTGGGTAAAAGGGTTAATTCACCCCGGCAAAATTCATTACACCAAAAAGCGTTGAAGTACATAGGATGAGGGTGACTTCCCTCATCTCAGTCCCTGAGGACACTTACAGACTCTCATATAAGAATGACACGCCATTCTTATAATTTACATTGAACATAAACTTACATTGAACAGAAACTACAACGACTATAAAAATAAAACAAAATAAATGCTATTATCTTCAAATCGTCATAGTAGTCCAAACATCCATAATCATCTTCATAGTCCCACAAGCCATGCTTCAAAAGAAACAGAATTAGAGCACCTATGTGACAACCAAGAGATGAACATACAATAGGGTCCAAACCCTAACATCCATCAAAAGAAAGCAGCTTCGATCCCATACATAAAATAGAGCCATAAAATGAAGATCGAACCACCAATAAACGATCCATAGCAAAAAGAATAACTATTGATCGAGTCAAGGATTTTTGAATAAGATACCCGAGAAACTTAACTTACATATACCAATCAAAAACCACCATAGTAGACTTGAATCTTTAAGTCATCCTCGAATGGAAGCACAGTTCACAAGTTTCATACATCGGTTGGTGAGGGACTCTAAAACCACGGATAGAGCAGCAAGTAAACTCGCTCCAACAGTGTACGTTGAGATGCTAAACTGAACACCACTAAGAATAACCAAAAAGCACCAACGCAAATCCACAATAGCAGCTCCACATCCACAATAGCAGCTCCTAACCATCATTAACCCCTCGTAAGGTGGCTCATCATGAGTACCAAGCTAGAATCTGCCGAATAGCGAAACCACCCAAAACTCACAATCCAAAAGCAGCAACGTGCATAAGGACTAGTTTAAGGACGATAATAGGGTTTAACATACCCCAACTTACAGCAATAACATCATAGTACCAGTCACAATGCTAATCGACCAAGTCAGAATATACAAAAAACTTCAAACCAGAATTGTGACTTAAACGGCCTTGAACATACCATAAGGCAGCACCACAACCAATATGATCACACATATACAAACCATAACCTTCGTTACAATCATCATAAGAATCCCAAAGCAGCAACGTAAGGACAATAGTGAACCAACATAGAGTTTACCAAACCCTAACTTACAATAACGTTTTAATAGCAATACTCGATCCAATGCATCATCAATAATGAGGACAACCACAACAGCAAGGATCCAATATAACGAGGGCGAATGTGCTTGACTTATTGCGTGTTTGGCGGTTGCCTATGTCTCTTATGCATTCTTAATGGTGAGTTCAATTCTTGATGCTGATTTCTTGTTCTGGGAGCGTGAGGCTGGTCTTGTGTCCCTGGTTGAGGCTTTTGGTGGTAGTTGGAGTTCGTTGGAGATTCGGGTGAGTGCTGTACTCTTTTTCCCTACTCCAAGGTTTTCCCACTGGGTTTTTACTTGGAAAGGGTTTTTAAGGAGGCAGGCTCATCTGGTTCATCAATCTCCTTCGAAGAGATAGGCGGATATGTGTGGTCATTCTTGTGTGATTAGGTGGTTATTTCCGGTAGGGGTTTTGGTTATTGTATGTATTTATAGTTTTAACGCTTAGTGGCCTGTCACAAGCGTTTTATTTGGATGTTCAAGCATTGCTTGCGGTTAATGTGGTACTTCAGCCACATTCCATTGTACTTAAATGATTTTTTGGTGTAATATAATTTACCGGGTGGAATGCCCTTTACCCAAAAAAAAGATGTTATGAAGTTGTAATTATTAGCTAGTAGTATATTTTTGTTGATGATAACTTGATAAACTAATTATAATTCTTGAAAATAGCCTTCTACAACCTATGATTTTACTTCAATGAAAAGTACGAATGAACCACGAGGCTTTTGGGGCGTTTTAGCAAGGAAAGCTAAGGCCATTCTCGATGATGAAGGTACTCATCAGTCAAATTCTCCTATCAATGCCAAGCCAGAGAAAAATAATTTCTCAACAACCAACCAGGTGAATATTGCTTTCTGCATTTCATATCATTAGGTCAGAATTGAAATACGATAGTGAGAGTTTATGCTCTTAATTGATACCACTTTGTTATCAGACAATTATC
This sequence comes from Artemisia annua, assembly GCA_014162995.1. NCBI lineage: Eukaryota > Viridiplantae > Streptophyta > Magnoliopsida > Asterales > Asteraceae > Artemisia > Artemisia annua. The sequence continues at coordinate 52,335 of LBNU01033433.1, forward strand.
ATTTTACTAACAATCATTAAATATGGATTTTGGAATTTACTTGTAGGTCGCTGGCATTCAGGTTCCGCATCAATATGAACAAACTGATCATTTAATGAAAATGGACCGTCCAGATGTGCTTGGATAGAATAACATCACTTAACCAAATTGGTGACACCATTGCATATGCTTTAGAGGTATATGTTGTCCATGTTATGGGTTAACCGGTTAAGTTGTACCAAAAATACACTTAAATAATCCAATAAATTTCACTCTTTATATCCCTTAAGGCATGTTTACTATGTCTCTTTGCTTGTTTTCTTTGGCTCTGCCTAGCTCATGGATCTTAATATATTTGGCCTTTCAAAAACAAATGACACTCCAAACTTTAACAACAGAAAATAATGAGAGATTGAATTTTCATAAATAAGTCATTTACTTATGACTAACTGAAATTATGTTAGACCCTTATGATGGATGGCAATCTATTTAACCAAAGGCGTTCTAGAAATACACAAAATTATATTCGCACTTTTAATAAGTATTATAGTCGGAGTTGCAAGTTTAGAATTTGTTCTCAACAGCCTAGAGGTTGCATTTTAAATTTCCAATTTATACCATGGGTCATACAGTAAAACTTTCATTACACCAGGTGAGTGTCATGGGTCTTAACGGGCGAGCTAGAGCAAGGCCTAATTGAAAATGAATTGAATTCTTAATTGTGTCATAAAGGCCCTTATGCCCACGTCCCAATCGCCCTCCCGGAGGGATATGTGCATCTAAAAGATCTTTCATACTGTGCCCAATCCCAAAATTAGTTCTATACATATGCCCAGCAATGAGCAAAATAAATGCAATAGCTAAATGATGATGAGCCATATCAGTCAGCCATAAACTTTAGGTTTGTATAAATTCAAGGTAGTGTGAACACGATCTTTGTATGTAGTTGTAGGCTATAATATCGCTAAAAATTTAATCACCACACATAATGTTTCAGCCAAAAAAGTATACTGGGAATGAGCATGCTCATATGTTATTGAGTTTACAAATGTTTTCATATGTACATGGGCATCTTATTCTCTTGGCAATACATGCTTTAGCTCCTACATGGATACGTTTTGCTTAGTTTTTTATAACTAAAACCAAAAATTTGACTCAGACAAATTACAAAAAAGGTTTTCAAAGTTGCAAGTGTTTGCTTGTTAGTACATATATTCAGAAATGATAGTGATATGTTCTTACGCCACGTTTCAGGAGAAAAAAGCTCAAGAGTGCCACCAAGAAACTCATGAACAACCACAAATGAAGCAAGAAACTCAACTCCAGGCATCTCGCGGCGTAAGGTGGCAATTGTGTAATTGTTAAGTTGTGGGATAAGGATGATTGCATATTGTAAAAAAATTAAAGATAATGACCTTTTCTTATTAATATTATGGAAATGTAACTGATATAGTTGTGCTTTTTGGAAATGTTGGACATGTTGGGTAACAAGTCAAAACGGATTTGGGTTAAACAGCTGCTTTTTAAGAATTGTTATTAAGTTTGAAACACGTTTGGAAAAGTAAAAATCTTAATGTCTGAAATTTAGAAGGTTGGATGCCTTAACTTTGGGCCAACTTTAGACCCTTTCGACCCATTCCTCTTTTGGCTGATTTTTATGTGACTGGTTAACGCAATCCAAATTGACCTGTTCATATGTAATGGGTTGGAATTGCCACCTTTCAAAATGACGTGTCATCTTTTACAGAAATAGGGTAGCAGACACAATTATGTATATATATTCATTGGGCTGACCTTTTGTCAACATATTGTTGGGTTTGGTTTTGGGTGACAGGTGGCAATTGCAACAACTGCTAAGGTAAAACAGCTTGTTCGGGAACTGAAAAATGTGAAGGCAGAGTTAGCATTTGCAAAAGAGCTCTGTAGTGAGCTAGAAGAAGAAAATAAAACACTTCGAGAGGTTGATGAAAAGGAAGACCACCCTGCAGATGACATAGTATCTAATTACCCATCTTTGCTCAGTTAGTTCTTAACAGTTGTTATTTGGAACCTTAGTGTTGATCTCTCAATGCAATGTGATATCAGATACGGGTCCAGATAGAGATGCTACTGGAAGAGAAGGGTCGTTTGGTAAATGAGAATTCAGAATATTCACGTGAAAACAGGCACTTAAGGGAAATCGTCGAATTCCACCAACTGAGCATGCAAGATGTAATGTATTTGGATGAGGATGAGGACTTTAAAGAGCTTACAAAAGTTGACATCCTACAACGAACACTATCTAGCCCGGTATAGCTTCTCCACCACACAATCGTGTTTGTGTGTGTTTATGCTCTTTTCTTTTGCGTGAACATGGATATCGTCCACCTTTCATTACATTTACTTTTTCTTTATGTGAGCAACTTTTGAATTATAGGTGTCCTTATTGTTGGCGAAAAATAACATAAAGCCTTTTTGTTATGGATTGTGACATTTTATTTTGCATTCTTTTTAGGTTGGATTCATCTTAACTTAAAGCCTTTTTTTGGGAAAATGATATGCTCTTTGCAAGGGAAAATAGATATCATATTGCCAAAAATTAGTTTCTTTGACTTTTTATTGTTTCCTGAGACCAGTAAAATAAAGGAAAACATGTGAGCTTAAAATTGATTATTGAATATATTCGTAGTATTTAGGTTTCTTTTTTGGTTTGTATGTTATTCTTGGATTTGTGAATATGTGTTTGTTATTTTTTAATATTGCCCAAGTTTTTGTATATATTTTACATGATTTTGTTATAATCAGGATTAATTGTAGGTATGAATTCATTATGTTCAAAACTATCAGATATAGATTATTAGCATTCATTATATTTACAAAATATTTACTCTTCCAACACATAAAATAATATCGTATACAAATATGTGACAAATCGTAATTTCAGGTCATTTCTCAATTTTGAAATTTTACTATTCACGGATTACTATTCATAGTTTTTCAAGTCAGTTTGCGACTTTGAAATGTTATCATTCATTTTTACTATTCACAAAACACTATTCATTCCCGGAGAAAAATTACTATTCATGTTTACTATTCATTATTTTCATAAACTAGGTTTACGAGTATCAATTTCGCGTAACCGTAAGGGTTAAGCCGCGTAGTCGTGGAACGTCATTGAGAACACATCATATAGACTAGAGTTAGTCTACATATCATCTTTTTTTGGGTAAAAGGGTTTCACCCTGGTAAAATATATTAATCACATAAAACGTTTTAAGTACAAATGGAAGTGGCTTGAAATTACCACATTAACCTCAAGCCAAGCTTGGAACAACCCCTACACACTAATCGGTTTGTGCTAATGACAGGCCAATAGCACACAAAACCTAGCTAGATATTACAATCAACATAACTAAGAAATACACGCCAAGAAGATTCAGGACACAATGAACTAATCTTCCAACCAGCAATAGCAAAGAAATCTAGAAAGCGCCTCTGAAAAGCACCATCTTGAAAACCAGAATCGAATTCCATAAATTGCACCATCGTGAATAGCACCAAATCTTTGCAGCAACAAAAGACCAAATGTCATGAATCCAATGAGCAACCATCTTCCAACCAGCAATAGCAATAAACCAAGTATTCGAACTCCATGAATAGCACCATTTTGAACAGCACCAAAACTTAACAGCAACAAATGACGAAAAGTCCATCAAAACATAGTCGTTACATACTATTCTCATCACTTCCAGGTGAATAAACTCCTGCGAGAGGTGAATCATTGAAACTAATGGATTTGATGACTCTTTACCAATAGCCATCACTACTGGA
>LBNU01033433.1:68489-91832 GCA_014162995.1 Artemisia annua
AAGGTACGATCTGTGGTATGTTAAGGGTATGATCGATCATATGCTTAGGGTTTATTTTTTGGTTGATCATATCTGATTGGTAGGCTGGTCTTAATGCGTAAATCAAAGTCACTTGGCTTTGGTTCTTTATCGTGTTGGAGAGTGCATTGCTGTTTGTGATTGCGGGTCTGCAAGTGGATGTTTTCATTGTCCTTTTCGTGTTGTTTATCAACTGCTTGTGTTTCTATTGATGTTCGAAAGATTTAAGTGGGTTTTACAGAGATGTAAGTCAAGTTTGAAGGTACACTTGTTCAAAAACCTATCACTATTGGAAGTTAAGTTTTATTCGTTTCTTATTCAAAAAACGTTTGTGATCATTGTTTGAAGTTAGGGTTTAACCCTATTGTATGTACAAGTCCGTTTGTCTACACAAGTTTGGTTCGTATGGTTGAATTATGGTCATGCTCAGACTTGGTGGAAGGAACTTGTGGATTGGTGGAAGAAACCTTAAGTCATGGTTAGCTCCAGGTTTTTCACTCGTATTGGTTTGGAGATGGTTCAAGGTTTCTTTGGTGTGATATGCAAGTTCAGGTTCTATGTTGATGTTGGATTGCTTTTCTGAATCACATGGAAGTTGATTGAAGTTCTACAATGGCTATGTTCTTGGTGCTACCTTAGTGAATCATGTGCTAATTCTTATTTTTTGTTTCACTTGTATAGTCATTGTAGGTGGTAAGTTTTATTATGTAAGTTATAAGAATGGCGTGTCATTCTTATATGAGAGTCTGTAAGTGTCCTAAGGGACTGAGTCGAGGGAGTCACCCTCGTCCTTTGTACTTCAATGTTTTTTTGGATAATATATTTTACCAGGGTGAATTAACCCTTTTACCCAAAAAANCCTGGACGTGGTTGGAAGATAGGAAGGTGGTAAAAATAGTGGTTAAGGCTGTGGTGCTTTAATTCGAAGGCTGGGATTTTTTTCTTTGTTCAAAATTGGTCATAAAATCCATCTGGTGCTCGATTCCTCTCAAGGGTATTTTTTTGGTATCTTCCTTTCAGTCAATTGATCCATAATAAACGTGTAAAAATTATCCATGCATGCTATATTGATCATTTGGATTTTAATGAAATCAAAAACCCTAAAAAAACCAAATTAAATCTAAATCGGCTATATGGAATTTTATGTGCTTCGAATTCATTTTATTCATGTCCTATACATGTTATTAGATGCTAATAAAATTAGTTTCATGATGATCAAAGCTTAGAAACTTGTTTTGGATTTATATTGTAATCGCATGAAATATAAAAGAAAGAAAAGAAAATAGAAAACTAGGGCTTGTAAAATTAGGGTTAGGGTTTTTATGGTTTGATGCTAATAATTTAATTTTAATAATAATTGTGTATTGATGAAAATGATGTTTGATGAATTAGGGCTATGTTTTATTTGTTTTGATTTAAACCGAATGAAATAAATAAATTAGAAGGGTGTGTTTTGTAATTTTCCAAACTTGCTGGATTTTTTTGTAATTCATTTTAGACATGGTATAATTTGTATAAAGTGTTACTTGAGGGTGTGATGTGTAAACTTTGTATTTAAAGGGTTTATTTAGTAAATTATATAACTTAAAGGTATGTTTTGAAATTAATTAAACTTGGAGGGTTAATTCTGGAAATTATGAAAATATGAAGGATTTAGGTCGTATATAGTTTATTGAGGGGCTGGAAATGTACTTTTTTGTTAATTAAATTGATGTAATTGTAATTTCTATAATTAAAATGGTTTAAATTGTAAATATTATAACTAGAAGGACTAAAAATGTAAATATGGGATATTATGCATGTTTCAACCTGAAATGTACATGGGGCTGTTTATGTCATTTTTGTATAGTTGTGATGCTTATGTAATAATTTTATTAGTTAATGGTTTAAATATGGTAAATTGGATAATTAAAGGATTAATTTGTAACTTTGGTAATTAAAGGGTATAATATGTAAATTTGGCACTTTTGTTGGGTTTATTGATTTGATGATACAAAACAAGAAGAATGAAACTTCAAGGACTTAAAGTGACAAAGGAAGAATTCTTCAATTAAAGAAGAATAAAACAAGAAAGACTTGCTTGCAAAAAAAGATTTATATTTTAGTCCTTCGTAGTCATTTGTAAACCCTAAATCTCTATTATATAAAGAGATCAAGGGTTAGGGTTTTTATTAAGTCTTCCATAGTGTAGTCGACTAAAGGTGTATGTATGTAACCAAGACGTAGGTTATAAACGTCTAGTGTTAGTTAGTTAGTTAGTTTAGCCTCAAGAATCAGTTGATTCCTGTTTACAAGATTAGATTGTAACACGTTCTACCTTGATCAAGTAGAATTGGGGCTTGGAGGAAAACGTATGAATGAAAAACCTTGTTCATAATAATGTTAATTCTTTATTGAATATTCCGCTTTCATTGTTATGTATCCTAGATAATATGAGGTCTAAACAACCTCGAGTCATAAACGGTCCTAGAACTATCAAGGTGTTTTAGTTCTATCAAGTGGTATCAAGAGACAGGGACTCGTGATATCTAGGGTTTGTACAAGTTTACTGGCGAAGAGAAGCAGCTTCGAAGATGTTTTTAAATATCAAAGTTTTCTGAATTTATGTTGCTGCGATCAAGTGTGATTTGACGATTATAGAAGATAACGATTCACAAAGTAACAATTTCATTGGCTGAGTTGGATCAAGTCGTTTGTCGCCTGGTGCGTGTGAATAAATTACCTCGTACCATTCAATTCATGGGTTGATGCAATTTATTAAGATCTGTCGTCATGTGCAAGAATTTTGGTTCGTTTATTTGTGTGGGATTTCTTTGTCGCTGTTGCAATGAGGTGCTGGGGAATGTTTCATAAATTGGTCGAAGTGCACATGGAAGGGTTATTGTTTAAATCTAATTATAGATGGCCCATGTAAGTCGATAATATTATTATTTGGTGGGACGATTCTCTAAATTGATCATATATATATTCAAGATTTAGTATTGATCATGGGTCGGTGGAGTAGTATATATTGATTATTTATGTGCAAGACAATCTTGTACTGAATTAATGGGGTTTGTCATCTTGTGCATAATTGGTTATTTGGATCTCACACTGCTCGGTTTTGTGATTGGTGTTGATTGCTGTTGAGATTTTGTGATGATTACAACATGGAATGATGCCTTTATTGATATTCATGATGGTGTTTGGAACTTTCTGATGCTGATAAGAATTTGGTAGATGTATTGGTTAAAAGAATATGGTTACTGGTCTTTCGCATTGAACAGACTGAGGTTATATTTTCTGCTGCTGCTCCAAAGTACTGCTGCTACAAAGTACTTCTATTCCAAAGTACTGCTATTGCAAAGTACTGCTATGTCCAAAGTACTGTGTATATTTTTTAAAGTGCTGTTGCGTGTCTTATTGAAAGTACTGCTCTTTATATCAAAGTACTACTCTCATAACTTAGTACTGCTGCGAATGCAAGATTGAAGCTATTTAACCCTAAAATATTTTCTCTCTAGGGGCGAATTTTTGGCAGCCATAGCCGCCACCTCTACCTCTATTTTCCGGCCAAATCAGCCTCTTAAATCGCCTCTCTACCCTATGGTATGCAATTGATTTATTAGGTTGTGATTTATTAGAGGTGGCGGGCTGTTTTGTTTTGAGTATTCATCCAAAATTCGTCCATATTTTGTTGGTCGAAACCCTTAATCCCTAAATCGTTTTTTCTATTAACTCTTGCAAATCTTTTTGTTAGTTGTTATTGGAAAATCGTTTAGGGTTGTGTTTTTAATCCTAAACCGACTTAGGTCTCTATTCGGTTTATTCTTATTGAGGGTTTCGATTTTCTGGTTATTGGTTTTAACCGACCGATCAATTGCATATTTAAAGTCGGTTTTTGGCTGAGCTTCATTGATATATCTTTGGTTCGTTGTTGGGGGGTTTAATCGCAGATCCCTTTGGTTTTTTAGGGTTGTTGCTGTTTGGCTCAATCGTGTATACTTACATGGGTTTATCTTTAAACGATCTTCTTGCTGGTGAGTTCATATATCAGGTTATGCGTATCATTGAATGTAACCTATTTAGGGTTTCGTTGTATTTGGCTCTGGTATATGATGATCGTGGTATTATGGGTTGGATGCGTATATTGAATAACGAAACCCTAACTTTTAGGGTTTTGCAGCCTATTGATTTGCTGTAATTGTTTGTGATTATGGATCTGGTTGTTTAACTGAATGTCAACCTTAGCAAGGGGTTGTGTATTTTCTTTTGTGTCTATACTGGTTGCTTATGCCATGTACGTAGGAATGGTTTCGGTTTGGAAGTGCTTTCGCTGCTGGTTGTGAATTTGTTTGGGGTTATGAGAGAGATGGTAGTCAAGTTTCTGAGGGTACCTTGTTCAAAAACCCCTGTTTCGATCCAAGACCTGCTGATCATTCATGTTACACTAGTGGTCTTGTTATTGTTGTTGATGGACTGTGGAAGTATTGGGCTCCTTGTTCATCGTTCACTTGTTGATTGACCAAGATTGGTGATGGAAGTTAAGTTTATGGGGCTCTTGTTCAAAACCCATTCACCCCATGCCATGCACGTTCATTTACTATCTTTTGTTTATGGCTGGGTGGATTGATCTACACTCTATGATGCTTATTGTGGATCAATGATGATTTGTGAGCTGGTTGTTAGGGTTCTGACCCTATGTTAGTCCCTATGCTTTTCTTGTTCTTACATTTGCTTGGTGCCTTGCAATTCCTTTGGATTGCATGAAGCCCTCTATTCGTGATGTTATGGCTGCTGTGGGAAGGAATTCATAGGGTGTAAGTTATTGGGCTGGTGCTTATTGATGCTACATGATCATGAAGGTTTTGTTTTGTGGTGTTCTTGATGCTACAAGCAGATGATATGTTGAAGTTCGTTTGGATTTTCCTACGCGGATTACATGGAAGTTAAGGTAGACCACCATAGTGATAGAAGGCTCCAGTATTTTCTTGAGTAGTATTGTAATTTTTTATGTACTTTGTCATTATTGGTAGGTTCATTTTAGTGTAAGTTATAGGAATGGTGTGTCATTCTTATATTCGAGTCTGTAAGTGTCCTAAGGGACTGAGGCGAGGGAGTCACTCTCGTCCTTTGTACTTCAACGTTTTTTTGAATAATAAATTTTACCAGGGTGAAACATCCCTTTTACCCAAAAAAAAACTTAGTACTGCTGCGTTTACATTGAGCTTTATGGACATGTGTTATGAGGAGTAAGGGGAAGTCGAGATGAGTTTGATTGGTTTTGGATTACACACACAGAATGATTATTTGGTTCACACACACAGAAAGAAGTTTTTGTTCTTAAAGGTTTTAAAAGGCTCGTTATTTGGTTTATTTGATTAAATGATTACGAAGAAGATTGATTATCATTTATTTGATGTTGAAGTTGAGTTTCACAGGTTTGTATTCTTATTATATCTCAAAGTGGGTGTTACACTTTGAAGATAACTTGTTTGTTTATACGGTGGTGATAACAACTTGATGAATATAGCAATGTGTGATTTTTCTTATGATGCTCTATGCACACATTGGCTATCACTTAAAGGAGTTACGTTGTAGTGCTCAGTGTCTCATATAGTTGAGGATTTGTCAAGAGGTTGCGGTCTACTTATACTTTTTGTGCTTTGGTATGAGTTTGGAGTCACGTGGTTAGTGCAAGACATAAGACACAAGTTTGGGTTATTCTACTTCTTCATCAAGTTTGTTATATTTGGTTTTCTTCACACGTGATCATTACATATAGCCTACAGAATTGAAGATTCAAGAGATGGTAAACATATTGGTTTCAGGGGAAGCTTATTGATTAAATGTTTAACCATCTACATGCACCACTCAAGGGGAAGTTTCTATTGCATACGTTCTCTATTTGTTGATAACAAAAAGGGGAAGAGATTTTGGAGTGGCATAGCATGGATTAAGGGGAAGACAAATATTGTTTCATTCATGGCGAGATTTAATTATCTCAACTTCTCTACTTCGTCTAGGGAAGTTCGTACAAGATTCGTGGTTGTTTTGTCATCATCAAATAGGGGAAGATTGTTGGGTTTATTGATTTGATGATACAAAACAAGAAGAATGAAACTTCAAGGACTTAAAGTGACAAAGGAAGAATTCTTCAATTAAAGAAGAATAAAACAAGAAGGACTTGCTTGCAAAAGAAGATTTATATTTTAGTCCTTCGTAGTCATTTGTAAACCCTAAATCTCTATTATATAAAGAGATCAAGGGTTAGGGTTTTTATTAAGTCTTTTTTTTGGGTAAAAGGGTTAATTCACCCCGGTAAAATATATTATCCAAAAAACGTTGAATTACAAAGGACGAGGGTGACTTCCCTCGCCGCAGTCCCTTAGGATACTTACAAGACACCACTATAAGAATGACAGACCATTCTTAAACTGACATGCACAACATGTGCAACTGACCAACATAAACATTCTAAACAAAGCAACCTAACAATCAAGAAACACAAAAAATAAATGACAAGACATATAACTTATTTCTTCTTGCGTCCTTGAACCATGAAATCTCTTGAAGAACCATTCTTTATCTTGGAATAATTTTCAATATCATCGTAGTTCTCGTAGACTTCATCAACTTCATCATCACTTTTAGTAACCCTCTCCGCCATAGGATCACACTCCATAATAGAACTCTTCGCTACTTCACTTGTAACCGGATTAGAGCATGTAGCCGTATCAAATAAATTAGATAACGTGCTAGAAGTAGCAAAGGCTGGATAATCCATGCTTGTAGAAGCAACATCATTGTGAGAACCATGGTCCCACAAACTTTCAATAGTGCTATGCAATGGTACCTTAGTAGCACAGCCTTCCCCCACGGTTTCCACACCTCCAAACGAAGCATGAGCGTCCACAAGTTCAAGCTGCTCAATTTGATTCAGTACCCTATCCACAGCCTTAGTAGGCCCTAAATCACTCTTCAACGCATCCTTAGATGTACCAATCGAGATAGAATCATCATTTGTAGGCCGATTAACAGCCCCCAAATCAAGGTTTGTACCTCTACTCTTCTTCTTGGTAGCCGGTTTAGAAACAGGTTGATACAAAAGTTTTGGCTTAGTTGAAACCCCCCAAGCCCTTTTCTTACCCTTATCACTAGTTTGACCAGCCTTGTAAGAGTGAACTTTACGCTTTACCTCAATATCTTGTTGAGTCGAATCCAAATCCTTAGTAACCAGCCTACGTCTATGAGGACACACGTCATCATCATGATTGAAACAAACACACTTAGAACACCAAGATGGCCACCATTCATACTCGACATCAAGAACTTCCATGTAATGTCCCTTTCCCTTAGGCAAAGGAATCGCAACCTCAATTGATTCCAAAACATCCAAATCAGCAGATAATTCAATGAGTACCCTTGCATATGAATAACGTCCCCAAGGATTCTTACACATATCATTAGTACCCGCATCAAACCGTATTATCCGCCCCAACCGTTTTGAAATCAAACTTATACCGACTTTAGAGTACACAACGGAAGGTATATTATGGATACGTACCCAAACCGGTACCTTAGTAATCTTCTCCTTTTCCAGCCTCATATTAGGCACCCAAACATGTACGAATAAAGGCATAGATCTGATAAACCAAGGACCACCATTAAGAACTTTATTCATACCTTCGAGTGATGAGAATTTGAAAATGAAGAAACCATTCCGCAATATAACATGTTCAAAGCCGAACCTAGTCCAAGCATGCTTGACATAATCTTCCACAATAGGAAACGCAATTCGTTGACCAATGAAATAACCGTATAATGAATTAGTAAATTTAAGGCACATATCATCAACAATGGCCATTGGAATAACAACTTTTGAACCCGAACCAGTAGCCTCATCAATTCCAGCAGATTGTGATTCACGAGGTACATTAGGTTCACAAGAAATAGCAGGTCCCACATGTTGTGGACCATGTTCAGTAGGAGTGGCCATAGATAAATCATTAGCATTATCAACGAGATCATTCGTTTGTAAACCATATACCAAATCCTTAGCCACGTCTACACCAGCAGCGACATTACATTCATCACTAATAGGAACATCCATAGTAGTACTACCTGTATTATGAGGTCTTTTACCCACGTTATTAGTAATACCAACAGCAACCTCACCACCAGGAGTACTAGAAGTCGCATTAGGGTTCATTGTAGGTTCAAAAACCAACTCACCAGAACTAATACCACTACTAGCCGCAATATCAGTTGTGTTTGGACACATCAAATCATCCACAACCTGATTATGCAAATTATCAGATCGACTAGGGTGTGAAGAAACCCTAACTTGCTGCTGAGAAGAAGCTAAATTGTTCCCAGCATCACCCTTCTTCAAACGAGCCATACGTGAACTCAAATCTTCCAAACTAACCACAGGATAGGGAGTAGTAGTCCTTGTGGATTTCATCTCTCTATAACCCACTTTCAACAACTTACAATCCCCAAAAAACCAATCAGTTTACTTGCAGATGGATATATAAATACCAAACCCTAATCGAGTTCAGTATTGCGATAAGCACCAATAATCAGATCTCAAACGCAACCCTTAATAAGAACAAATTAAACAATGCGTTTGAATAAGATAAAATCGATCCTTATATAAGTGAAAGTCAGAAACCGACTTATATAAATCAAAGGATAAACAGAATCGATTAAAGGAAAAAGAGGCGGCAAGAAAACCCTAAAAAATGATTCACCAATATTGATCCTATTCGATTGATATAAGCCACGATTTGAAAGGATCAATGATAAACACAATGTTTTATCAATAGAATAATCAGATCGAACCAAGAATTAAAAGGATTAGGCCAAAAGGATGAAGAACGATTGAAGAATGTTAGGGTTTTTTTTTGTGTCGCCTTTTTCTCCAAAGAGAGAGAGAATAGTTAGGGTTTTTTTTGTTTTTATTAAGTCTTCCATAATGTAGTCGACTAAAGGTGTGTGTGTGTGTAACCTAGATGTAGGTTATAAACGTCTAGTGTTAGTTAGTTAGTTAGTTTAGCCTCAAGAATCAGTTGATTCCTGTTTACAAGATTAGATTGTAACACGTTCTACCTTGATCAAGTAGAATTGGGGCTTGGAGGAAAACGTATGAATGAAAAACCTTGTTCATAATAATGTTAATTCTTTATTGAATATTCCGCTTTCATTGTTATGTATCCTAGATAATATGAGGTCTAAACAACCTCGAGTCATAAACGGTCCTAGAACTATCAAGGTGTTTTAGTTCTATCAATTTTTGGCTTATGTGACTTATGTATATGTGTTATAATATATGTATACTATCATTTGTGACCCTTAACTTGTTATATTGACACTTTTAACCCTAAGTTATGTCTCGTCACTATTCAAAACCCTAACTTCGCAAAACATGTATAAAATGAAATCCTTAACACATGAGGCTATGGGAACTTGTTAAAAGGATAAAACTAACTAATATGAATATGTTACTATTTGGAAACTTTCTAATTCTGGAAATCTGCTAATTATGGAAAGTTACTAAAAATGGAAAAATAACTGAAAGAGGTAACTTACGTGATTTGAACTCTTCTTAATTCGAATCTACTCTCTTCTAGGTTCGGTGAAGCGGGAATGACCGTTCTCCTTTCGTTTGATCTCGGTTTGTTTTGACTCGGCTAAGGTAAAGATACTCCGTACTCTTTCAGTAAGATTGCACACTTTCTCTCTCTTGACTTTGTCTTTGACTTGATTATCGTGTTATGACTTCCGTTTGGTCTTGGTTATGATCCTTCGTACTTGGCTTTATGATTGATGTGTTTCACCGGTATTTGTGATCCTATAGTTATTCATTTGAACTCTTATGATCCGTTCGATAACCTTTTGTGACCTTAATCTTTGAACCTTTGTGAGACCTTGGATATTCTTTGGGACATCTCTTTTCTTAATTATGACATGGGAACATTTGAAAGAGTAACTATTTTACAACGACACTTTTAATATGATTGTAAGACCACTTTTATATGAGATTTTATAATTGCATAAATACACTTTTGAAGAATATCTTACGAAAACCTTTATCAAAGATCACTTTTAAAAATGTCATCTTTTGGAAGATCTTTCCAAATGAACCCTTGTTATAAACCTTTTTAAATGGGATTATACTACGAACCTTTTAAAACAAGTGATGGGTACCTGCTAAAATGCACTTTTGTTTTAAACTCTGATTATGACCCTTTGATCAAGAACAATGGGACTTTGGAACTTGGAATAGTGAACCTTGTAGATTGGGAACTTTGGCTTTGACCTCTCCATTATGACACGTTGATGTTACATCTTTGATTGATCCTTTGATACTGAACCTATGATACTGAATCTTTGATACTGAACCTTTGATACTGAATCTTTGATACTGAACCTTTGATACTGAACCTTTGATGTTGAACCTTTGACATTAAACCTTTGATTATGACTTGGCACGTATACATTGATATTGAACCTTGACTACATGACCCTTCAGTATTTACCCAGGTATTACTTATTGTGGAGTAGCCACAACCATAGCATTGATGCACCAATGTTATGTACTCTAGCGTGGTTGGAGAGATGTACCACGCCGTCCCTAAAGACTAACTTTATGAGGGCAATTTGTCCCTTACATGATAAGAGCCGTTGTCCCTAAAGGCTCACTTGTTGGGAGCAATTGTATCTTACTTTATAGGAGTCGTTGTCCTTAAACGCATGCTCATTTGATGAGACCAATTGCCCTTTACATGATCATAGCCGTTGTCCCTAATGCTTGCACACTTGATAAGAGCAACTGTCACTTACATGATGAGATCCGTTGTCCCTAAAGGCTTACTTTGTGAGGGCAATTTGTCCCTTACATGAAAAGAGCCGTTATCCCTAAAGGCTCACTTGTTGAGAGCAATTGTACCTTACTTTATGGGAGCCGTTGTCCCTAAACGCTTGCTCACTTGATGAGAGCAATTGCCCTTTACATGATGATAGCCGTTGTCCCTAATGCTTGCACACTTGATAAGAGCAATTGTCACTTACATGATGAGATCCGTTGTCCCTAAAGGCTAACTTTATGAGGGCAATTTGTCCCTTACATGATAAGAGCCGTTGTCCCTAAAGGCTCACTTGTTGGGAGCAATTGTATCTTACTTTATAGGAGTCGTTGTCCTTAAACGCATGCTCATTTGATGAGACCAATTGCCCTTTACATGATCATAGCCGTTGTCCCTAATGCTTGCACACTTGATAAGAGCAACTGTCACTTACATGATGAGATCCGTTGTCCCTAAAGGCTTACTTTATGAGGGCAATTTGTCCCTTACATGAAGAGCCGTTATCCCTAAAGGCTCACTTGTTGAGAGCAATTGTACCTTACTTTATGGGAGACGTTGTCCCTAAATGCTTGCTCACTTGATGAGAGCAATTGCCCTTTATATGTTGATAGCCGTTGTCCCTAATGCTTGCACAATTGATAAGAGCAATTGTCACTTACATGATGAGATCCGTTGTCCCTAAAGGCTAACTTTATGAGGGCAATTTGTCCCTTACATGATAAGAGCCGTTGTCCCTAAAGGCTCACTTCTTGAGAGCAATTGTACCTTACTTTATGAGAGCCGTTATCCCTAACGCTTGCTCACTTGATGAGAGCAATTGCCCTTTACATGATGATAGTCGTTGTCCCTAATGCTTGCACAATTGATAAGAGCAATTGTCACTTACATGAGGATCTGTCATCCCTTATGACTAACTTTATGAGGGCAATTTGTCCCTTACATGATAAGAGCTGTTGTCCCTAAAGGCTCACTTGTTGAGAGCAATTGTACCTTAGTTTATGGGAGCCGTTGTCCCTAAACGCTTGCTCACTTGATGAGAGCAATTGCCCATTACATGATGATAGCCGTTGTCCCTAATGCTTGCACACTTGATAAGAGCAATTGTCACTTACATGATGAGATCCGTTGTCCCTAAAGGCTAACTTTATGAGGGCAATTTGTCCCTTACATGATAAGAGCCGTTGTCCCTAAAGGCTCACTTGTTGAGAGCAATTGTACCTTACTTTATGGGAGCCGTTGTCCCTAAACGCTTGCTCACTTGATGAGAGCAATTGCCCTTTACATGATGATAGCCGTTGTCCCTAATGCTTGCACACTTGATAAGAGCAATTGTCACTTACATGATGAGATCCGTTGTCCCTAAAGGCTAACTTTATGAGGGCAATTTGTCCCTTACATGATAAGAGCTGTTGTCCCTAAAGGCTCACTTGTTGAGAGCAATTGTACCTTAGTTTATGGGAGCCGTTGTCCCTAAACGCTTGCTCACTTGATGAGAGCAATTGCCCATTACATGATAATAGCCGTTGTCCCTAATGCTTGCACAATTGATAAGAGCAATTTTCATTTACATGATGAGATCCGTTGTCCCTAAAGGCTAACATTATGAGGGAAATTTGTCCCTTACATGATAAGAGCCGTTGTCCCTAAAGGCTCACTTGTTTTGACCAATTGTACCTTACTTTATGGGAGACGTTGTCCCTAAACGCTTGCTCACCTGATGAGAGCAATTGCCCTTTACATGATGATAGCCGTTGTCCCTAATGCTTGCACAATTGATAAAAGCAATTGTCACTTACATGATGAGATCCGTTGTCCCTTAAGACTAACTTTATGAGGGCAATTTGTCACTTACATGATAAGAGCCGTTGTCCCTAAAGGCTCATTTGTTGAGAGCAATTTTACCTTACTTTGTGGGAGCCGTTGTCCCTAAACGCTTGCTCACTTGATGAGAGCAATTGCCATTTACATGATGATAGCCGTTGTCCCTAATGCTTGCACAATTGATAAGAGCAATTGTCACTTACATGATGAGATCCGTTGTCCCTAAAGGCTAACATTGTGAGGGCAATTTGTCCCTTATATGGTAAGAGCCGTTGTCCCTAAAGGCTCACCTGTTAAGAGCAATTGTACCTTACTTTATGGGAGCCGTTGTCCCTAAACGCTTGCTCACGTGATGAGAGCAATTGCTCTTTACATGATGATAGCCATTGTCCCTAATGCTAGTACAATTGATAAGAGCAATTGTCACTTACATGATGAGATCCGTTGTCCCTAAAGGCTAACTTTATGAGGGCAATTTGTCCC
Source organism: Artemisia annua (assembly GCA_014162995.1). Lineage (NCBI taxonomy): Eukaryota > Viridiplantae > Streptophyta > Magnoliopsida > Asterales > Asteraceae > Artemisia > Artemisia annua. The sequence continues at coordinate 81,662 of LBNU01033433.1, forward strand.
TTACATGATAAGAGCCGTTGTCCCTAAAGGCTCACTTGTTGAGAGCAATTGTACCTTACTTTATGGGAGCCGTTGTCCCTAAACGCTTGCTCACTTGATGAGAGCAATTGCCCTTTACATGATGATAGCCGTTGTCCCTAATGCTTGCACACTTGATAAGAGCAATTGTCACTTACATGATGAGATCCGTTGTCCCTAAATGCTAACTTTATGAGGGCAATTTGTCCCTTACATGATAAGAGCCGTTGTCCCTAAAGGCTCACTTGTTGAGAGCAATTTTACCTTACTTTATGGGAGACATTGTCCCTAAACGCTTGCTCACTTGAAGAGAGCAATTGCCCTTATACATGATGATAGCCGTTGTCCCTAATGCTTGCACAATTGATAAGAGCAATTGTCACTTACATGATGAGATCCGTTGTCCCTTAAGACTAACGTTATGAGGGCAATTTGTCCCTTACATGATAAGAGCCGTTGTTCCTAAAGGCTCACTTGTTGAGAGAAGTTTTACCTTACTTTATGGGAGCCGTTGTCCATAAACGCTTGCTCACTTGATGAGAGCAATTGCTATTTACATGATGATAGCCGTTGTCCTTAATGCTTGCACAATTGATAAGAGCAATTGTCACTTACATGATAAGATCTGTTGTCCATAAAGGCTAACATTATGAGGGCAATTTGTCCCTTATATGATAAGAGCCGTTGTCCCTAAAGGCTCACTTGTTGAGAGCAATTGTACCTTACTTTATGGGAGCCTTTGTCGCTAAACGCTTGCTCAATTGATGAGAGCAATTGCCCTTTACATGATGGTAGCCATTGTCCCTAATGCTTGCACAATTGATAAGAGCAATTGTCACTTACATGATGAGATCCGTTGTCCCTAAAGACTAACTTTATGAGTGCAATTTGTCCCTTACATGATAAGAGTCGTTGTCCCTAAAGGGTCAGTTATTGAGAGCAATTGTACCTTACTTTATGGGAGCCGTTGTCCTTAAACGCTTGTTCATTTGATGAGACCAATTTCCCTTTACATGATGATAGCCGTTGTCCCTAATGCTTGCACACTTGATAAGAACAATTGACACTTACATGATGAGATCCGTTGTTCCTAAAGGCTAAATTTAAGAAGGCAATTTGTTCCTTACATGATAAGAGCCGTTGTCCCTAAAGGCTCACTTGTTGAGAGCAATTGTACCTTACTTTATGGGAGCCTTTGTCCCTAAACGCTTGCTCAATTGATGAGAGCAATTGCCCTTTACATGATGGTAGCCATTGTCCCTAATGCTTGCACAATTGATAAGAGCAATTGTCACTTACATGATGAGATCCGTTGTCCCTAAAGACTAACTTTATGAGTGCAATTTGACCCTTACATGATAAGAGTCGTTGTCCCTAAAGGCTCAATTATTGAGAGCAATTGTACCTTACTTTATGGGAGCCGTTGTCCTTAAACGCTTGTTCATTTGATGAGACCAATTTCCCTTTACATGATGATAGCCCTTGTCCCTAATGCTTTCACACTTGATAAGAACTATTGTCACTTACACGTTGAGATCCGTTGTCCCTAAAGGCTAAAATTATGAGTGCAATTTGTCCCTTATATGATAAGAGCCGTTGTCCCTAAAGGCTCACTTGTTAAGAGCAATTGTACCTTACTTTATGGGAGCCGTTGTCCCTAAACGCTTGCTCACTTGATGAGAGCAATTGCCCTTTACATGATTTTTTTTTGGGTAAAAGGGTTAATTCACCCCGGTAAAATTCATTACTCCAAAAAAACGTTGAGGTACATAGGATGAGGGTGATATCCCTCACCTCAGTCCCTTAGGACACTTACAGACTCAAATATAAGAATGACACACCATTCCTATAACTTACAATATAAGCGTGACAAACCACACTTATAACTAATAATTGAACATTAGACTAGAACGACTATAAAAAGAAAGAAAAAATAAATGCACTTCAAGTAGAAATACTTGAGTCTTCAAGTCGTCATAGTAGTCCAAACTTCCAGCATCAGCCAACGCGGAACCTTGATCACATCTGAAAATGATCCTAGGAACCACACATCATGATCCATAGCAGCATACATAAAATAGTAGCAGCAAGAAGCATGCATAACAAGAATAATCAGCAGGAATCATGTAAAAAAGACCCACCCGAAGTGGACCATAGAGTTATAAGAACCCTAAGTTCCAAAACCAATCATCAAAACAGACCTACACAACTAACCAGGTCTGATCACCATGCAATCAACATTAACCAGCCTCCAGATCTGTGAATTGAACACAACAACAACGATACCTAGGATTAAAAAACCCTAACGTATATTAAAACCCCACGGAACTTGCCCATCACGATCCGCAAAAGTATAACCAGAGTATGAGTTTCAGATACACCCTAAGATCGATTAACACGCAAGCCAACATGACATATATTGATAGTGAGAACGACCCACCACAACACAACTTCCATTCAACCATCGTATTAGATCCCAGAAACATCAAACCATCATAAATTCATAATCATAATACGATTAGAAGGTTAACAACCCCTACCTGCCCGTAGTACACCCCAATAACAATACATACAGCAGCATGATTTGATTAAGGGACGATAATAGGGTAAAAACCCTAACTTCCAGCAATCTCAATCACAAGACCAAATAATTAAATAATCAGCATCAGATCTGTGAAGAAACTTAATGTACCGTCTCTTTTAACCCACTAACAAACACAAACATCCGCAAAGAACATGAGATCCAAACCCTAAGAGGGTAAACTTGCATCAAACAAAACCCTAACGAGGGTTACTTCCACCAATCTAAAAAAATAAAAACCTAATAAGGTTTTTAAGTCATTAAGCACAGAACCAATCAAAGATCGACCCTTAGATATGAAAGAACGATTAAAAAACCGACTTATGATAATAAGAATAACAGGTGCGATCAGAAACCACATACGATTCCAAACCCTAATAAAAACGATTCACCAGAAAACTTGATGAATCACGATTGAGAATATAAAGGGTTAAAGGAATCGACCATAACCATGGAGAAATCATATATATAAAACAAATACCTCAGCCGCCATCCCATTAAATAAAACACAACCCCAATCAGCATATTGCATACCCAATCATGAAACAAGAATCATAAAAGGGTAGAGAGGACGTCAAGGGATGGATTTTTGGGTGGAAATTCATGGGGATAGGCGGCCGGATTTCTCCATGGGAGAGAGAGAGTATTGTTATTTTTATCTTTGAATGCCCTTTACATGATGATAGCCATTGTCCCTTACATGATGAGATCCGTTGTCCCTAAAGACTAACTTTATGAGGGCAATTTGTTCCTTACATGATAAGAGTCGTTGTCCCTAAAGGCTCACTTGTTGAGAGCAATTGTACCTTACTTTATGAGAGACGTTGTCCCTAAACGCTTGCTCACTTGATGAGAGCAATTGCCCTTTACATGATGATAGCCGTTGTCCCTAATGCTTGCACACTTGATAAGAGCAATTGTCACTCATATGATGAGATCTTTTTGGGTAAAAGGGTTAATTCACCCTGGCAAAATATATTATCNCTGATAATTCAATAAGTACCCGTGCATATGAATAACGTCCCCAAGGATTCTTACACATATCATTAGTACCCGCATCAAACCGTATTATCCGCCCCAACTGTTTTGCAATCAAACTTATACCAGCTTTAGAGTACACAACGGAAGGTACATTATGGATACATACCCAAACCGGTACCTTAGTAATCTTCTCCTTTTCCAACCTCACATTAGGCACCCAAACATGTAAGAATAAAGGCATAGATCTGATAAACCAAGGACCACCATTAAGAACTTTATTCATACCTTCAAGTGATGAGAATTTGAAAATGAAGAAACCATTCTGCAATATAACATGTTCAAAGCCGAACCTAGCCAAAAAAAAAACCCTATCTTTTTCTCTCTCTAGGTTGGCGATTCCCGACCTCCACAATCCATACAAATCTGATCTAATTCTTCCCATCTATTTCGTTGTTCTTTAATCCTTCTTTTGGATTATTGATCTAACGTGTTAGAAGTAATTTGTGTGGGTTGTGGGGTCGCTGGATTCCTTGTTTACTTTATATTATCGCTGCCTTATTCTCGAATCCTTTATCTTAATCGTTTCACATAAAAGTGATTTCTATTCTTTTACTATTAATCCTATTGGTTGATCTATTAATCTATCCCTCTACCTATCGTGGGTCGGTGGTGATTGAGTAATATATTCGATCTTTGGGTAGGATTCAGCCTTTTTGGGTTTTTGCATGCAACCGACTTGATTTGTCATTATAATAATCGTGGGTCGGTATGTATAGTTATTTTTTTTGGGTAAAAGGGTTAATTCACCCTGGCAAAATATATTATCCAAAAAAAACGTTGAAGTACAAAGGACGAGGGTGACTCCCTCGACTCAGTCCCTTAGGACACTTACAGACTCGAATATAGGAATGACACACCATTCCTATAACTTACAATAAAATGAACCTACCAATAATGACAAAAGTACATAAGAATTTACAATACTACTCAAGAAAAAAACTTGAGCCTTTTATATCACTATGGCGGTCCATCTTAACTTCCATGAAAAATCCACGAAGAAACATCCAAGCGGTCTTCAACACATAATCTATTTGTAGTAGTAACGAACACCACAAACAAAACCAACACAAGCCCCATCCACCAAGTCTTGACTCCACTCTCCAATACATGACCAATCTGCCCAAAGTTTGCATCATTAAAGCCATTCCAGTAGCACACCGATACATGTCACCAACAAACAATAGGGTATAAAGACACCCTAACTTCCAATAGATCATGTTACATACCACCAAGTAGTTAACACCATGAATGCCAGTAGTAACATGATAAAACAAACAATCACAAGACCTCCAACTAGAAGATTGAAACACAAATCATGAGCAGGTCTTGAAAACAGCAGCAAGGGTTTTTGAACAAGGAACCCTAACAACTTGACTTACATCTCTCTCATAACCCACTAACATTAATACTTACATCAGCTTAGAACATGCAATCAAAATCCAATCCCAAATATGAGATAAGAGAATGAATACCAAACAATTCGTATCAACAGATTGACTTCCAAGCAACGAACAGATCCGTAATCACCATCATTATAGAATATACAAAACCCTAAAGGGTTTCGTTAATAATTAAGCTCATCAAACCCATAATAACGCACCATGTTAAATAAATTCGATCAATGAAAACCGAATTGATTCAAAAGCAAAAACATGTTACGCTCACCAATCAAGAAGATCGTAGTAAAATAAACCCATGTAATCCATACGATCAAACCAGAACCCATGAATACCAAATCACAAATTAAAATATGCTAGATCGATAAGAATACAACCCTAAATAAATAGGGAGTACACAAACCGACTTAACCAATAGAAACAGCTTGCGATCAGGCCACCCAGCAAATCAAACCCTAAAAAAACCAATGATTAAACAAAAGGTCGGTAGAAATCGATATATAGTTTAATGAACAGATTTAGGGTTTCATCCAATCGATCCTTATATATGAATAGTCAGAACCGACTTGAGGAATCAAAGAAAAAAGGAACGATTTAGATCACAATAATCGACCATAGAAAGAACAAAAACGATTAGGAAAATCGTTTAGGATTAGATATGAACAAGGATCGATCATAGTATGGACGATTCTTGGAAACCCTAAAAAAAATACGAATTCTCCAAATCGATTAAGAACACATATAAAATTATAATCTGATAAATAAGTGTAAACACGAATGTTATACACGAATATAGATCAAATCGTTAGCAAACAAACCAAGTTCTTGAATCGATTAGGAAGAAAACGATTGAAAATTAAGGGATGTTAGGGTTTACTCATATGATGAGATCCTTTGTCCCTAAATGCTAACTTTATGAGGGCAATTTGTCCCTTACATGATAAGAGCCGTTGTCCCTAAAGGCTCACTTGTTGAGAGCAATTGTACCTTACTTTATGGGAGACGTTGTCCCTAAATGCTTGCTCACTTGAAGAGAGCAATTGCCCTTTACATGATGATAGCCGTTGTCCCTAATGCTTGCACAATTGATAAGAGCAATTGTCACTTACATGATGAGATCCGTTGTCTCTTAAGACTAACGTTATGAGGGCAATTTGTCCCTTACATGATAAGAGCCGTTGTTCCTAAAGGCTCACTTGTTGAGAGAAGTTTTACCTTACTTTTTGGGAGCCGTTGTCCATAAACGCTTGCTCACTTGATGAGAGCAATTGCCATTTACATGATGATAGCCGTTGTCCCTAATGCTTGCACAATTGATAAGAGCAATTGTCACTTACATGATAAGATCCGTTGTCCATAAAGGCTAACATTATGAGGGCAATTTGTCCCTTATATGATAAGAGCCGTTGTCCCTAAAGGCTCACTTGTTGAGAGCAATTGTACCTTACTTTATGGGAGCCGTTGTCGCTAAACGCTTGCTCAATTGATGAGAGCAATTGCCCTTTACATGATGGTAGCCATTGTCCCTAATGCTTGCACAATTGATAAGAGCAATTGTCACTTACATGATGAGATCAGTTGTCCCTAAAGACTAACTTTATGAGTGCAATTTGTCCCTTACATGATAAGAGTCGTTGTCCCTAAAGGCTCACTTGTTGAGAGCAATTGTACCTTACTTTATGGGAGCCGTTGTCCTTAAACGCTTGCTCATTTGATGAGACCAATTTCCCTTTACATGATGATAGCCGTTGTCCCTAATGCTTGCACACTTGATAAGAACAATTGTCACTTACACGTTGAGATCCGTTGTCCCTAAAGGCTAACATTATGAGTGCAATTTGTCCCTTATATGATAAGAGCCGTTGTCCCTAAAGGCTCACTTGTTAACAGCAATTGTACCTTATTTCATGGGAGCCGTTGTCCCTAAACGCTTGCTCACTTGATGAGAGCAATTGCCCTTTACATGATGATAGCTATTGTCCCTAATGCTAGCACAATTGATAAGAGCAATTGTCACTTACATGATGAGATCCGTTGTCCCTAAAGACTAACTTTATGAGGGCAATTTGTCCCTTACATGATAAGAGTCGTTGTCCCTAAAGGCTCACTTGTTGAGAGCAATTGTACCTTATTTTATGGGAGCCGTTGTCCCTAAACGCTTGCTCACTTGATGAGAGCAATTGCCCTTTACATGATGATAGCCGTTGTCCCTAATGCTTGCACACTTGATAAGAGCAATTGTCACTTACATGATGAGATCCGTTGTCCCTAAAGGCTAACTTTATGAGGGCAATTTGTCCCTTACATGATAAGAGCCGTTGTCCCTAAAGGCTCACTTGTTGAGAGCAATTGTACCTTACTTTATGGGAACCGTTGTCCCTAAACGCTTGATCACTTGATGAGAGCATTTGCTCTTTACATGATTATAGTCATTGTCCCTAATGCTTGCACACTTGATAAGAGCAATTGTCACTTAGATGATGAGATCCGTTGCCTCTAAAGGCTAACTTTATGAGGGCAATTTGTCCCTTACATGATATGAGCCGTTGTCCCGAAAGGCTCACTTGTTGAGAGCAATTTTACCTTACATTATGGGAGCCGTTGACCCTAAACGCTTGCTCACTTCATGAGAGCATTTGCTCTTTACATGATTATAGCCGTTGTCCCTAATGCGTGCACACTTTATAAGAGCAATTGTCACTTAGATGATGAGATCCGTTGTGTCTAAAGGCTAACTTTATTAGGGCAATTTCTCCCTTACATGATAAGAGCCGTTGTCCCTAAAGGCTCACTTGTTAGAGCAATTGTACCTTACTTTATGGGAGCCATTCTCCCTAAACGCATGCTCACTTGATGAGAGCAATTGCCATTTACATGATGATAGGCATTGTCCCTAATGCTTGCACACTTGATAAGAGCAATTGTCACTTACATGATGAGGTTCGTTGTCCCTAAAGGCTAAATTTATGAGGGCAATTTGTCCCTTACAAGATAAGAGCCGTTGTCCCTAAAGGCCTACTAGTTGAGAGCAATTGTACCTTACTTTATGGGAGCATTGTCCCTAAACGCTTGCTCACTTGATGAGAGCATTTGCCCTTTACATGATNCCATTCTTATAACTTACACAAGTGAACCAACCAATAATAACAAAAGTAAATAAACATTACAAAACTACTCAAGAAATCTTGAGCCTTTTGAGTCACTATGGCGGTCCACCTACTTCCATGAAGAATACTCCAACTTGCCCAAACCTGCCAATAATGATAACGTACTTTAGAAATTACAATACTACTCAAGCAAAAACTTGAGCCTTCAATATCACTCTGGCGGTCCATCTTAACTTCCATGAAGAATCCACGAAGAGAAAACCAAAGAATCATTCAAGCGGTCTTCAACGTATAATCTGTTTGTAGTAGCAACGAACACCACAAACACAACCTCCACCATACCCATCATACACTAAATCCATAAGCAACTACCCGAAGATAAGAAAGTGAACAGTAGCAGCATGAGATAGCGTAACACACCAATAGACACACTTGATTCTTCAAAAGACATCAAAGAGCTCTAACTTCCAATAAACCAGCCCTCAAGTATCTCATGATCAGAATTAAGTCCAAGAGAGATGATTAGTAACAAATAGGGTGAATCCCCTAACATCAATAGGTTAAACCCTAACTTACAATCAAGATCATGGTAGTTAGATAACGAAGACACCCATAAGCAATACTACCCAAACGATCAACAGCACCCCATATGATTTTTGAACAAGAATCATATAACTTGACTTACACAAAATAACTTGACATACACTCTCCCAAACCCACGTACCAAGGACGAACCACAATCAAAAGTGACTTACAAGAAATATAAATCCATAAAGGAACATTCAGTAAACACCATCCAAAGGAACTTGCAAATCATAACAAACCCTAAGCAAGGTTAGATAATTACGTTAAAGCACAAACACCACCCAAGACCAGCGTACAAAAGATATAGCATTGAAGAATCCAACACAGAACCGACTAAATATAAGCAATTAGATTATCGGTTTATATCCCTAACCAACGATTAAGGAAATCACCAAAAGAACCCACGATCACAAGATATATCAATGGAGCAAAATCCCTAACCGACTTAAAATAAGTGAATAGATGGTCGGTTAAAGAACAGATCACAAAGAATAACGAAACCCTTAAAGATGAAAAAACCGATTAGGATAAACCTAACACAGTTTAGGGATATATGTCGATCACCTAAAAGATTAAACCAATAACATCAAACAAACAATATGAGATCATCCAAGACCAAAATCACACGGTTTGAAGAGGTTAACTAGAGAAATCGATTAGGGAATAAGGGTTTTGATGGGCGATTTTTTGGAGACCCTAAGTATATACGAATCACCCAATTCGATTTAGAGCAGATTTAATGTTAAGATCTGAATAATAGGTGTAAACACGAATGCTAAACAAGAATTAAATCAAATCAGTAACAGAAAAACATGTTCTAAAATCGAATAAAGGAGAAAACGATTGAAAATTTTAGGGATGTTAGGGAATCGCAAAAAATCGCCCACACATAGGAGAGAATTCGATTTTAGGGTTAAAGGCTCTTGTCCCTAATGCTTGCACAATTGATAAGAGCAATTGTCACTTACATGATGAGATCCGTTGTCCCTTAAGACTAACGTTATGAGGGAAATTTGTCCCTTACATGATAAGAGCCATTGTTCCTAAAGGCTCACTTGTTGAGAGCAATTTTACTTTACTTTATGGGAGCCGTTGTCCTAAACGCTTGCTCACTTGATGAGAGTAATTGCCATTTACATGATGATAGCCGTTGTCCCTAATGCTTGCGCAATTGATAAGAGCAATTGTCACTTACATGATGAGATCCGTTGTCCATAAAGGCTAACATTATGAGGGCAATTTGACCCTTATATGATAAGAGCCGTTGTCCCTAAAGGCTTACTTGTTGAGAGCAATTGTACCTTACTTTATGGGAGCCGTTGTCCCTAAACGCTTGCTCAATAGATGAGAGCAATTGCCCTTAACATGATGATAGCCATTGTCCCTAATGCTTGCACAATTGATAAGAGCAATTGTCACTTACATGATGAGATCCGTTGTCC
>LBNU01033433.1:92868-117348 GCA_014162995.1 Artemisia annua
AGCAAGAGATAGTTATGAAAAAAATGGCGTGTCATTCTTATATGGAGTCTGTAAGTGTCCTATAGGGACTGAGAGTGAGGGAAGTCACCTCTGCCCTTTGTACTTCAATGTTTTTGTCGTAATATATTTTACCGGTGTGAATTAACCCTTTTACCCAAAAAAAAAAAAAGAACAAATTGCACTCCATAAGTTAGTCTTTAGGGACAACGGATCTCATCATGTAAGTGACAATTGCTCTTATCAAATTTGTGCAAGCATTAAGGGACAATAAAAAAGGATTTCGTTCATGAAAAACCCTAGCGATCACAAAAATCGATTAGGGATCAGTTGTGATTGCATAGATCGACCCTATATATGGTTAGAAACCGACTAAAGGATGATAGGATCGATTCTACCCCAGAAAACCCAAAGGCGGTTAGATAATACCATAGGAACATAAATCCGAAACCCTAAATCAGAAACGATTTAAGGTTTGGACCTCGCCAATCAGATCGATTAAATAATAACCAATCATCCACCAATAAAACCAGTCAGATCTTAGAACGTTTATCTAAAAACCACAAGGATTAATAGAGAAAAACGATTATATAATAACAGAATGGACAAGGTTATTGGCGGCCAGAAAACCCTAGGGAGATTAATACCATACGCCACCTATTAGAAAGAAAAAACAGTCCCCAAAGATCGATTGCATACCAATAAGACAAAGATAAGATTGAATACTGGAAGAGAGGCGAATTTAGGGCATGTTTTGGCCGGAATTAGAAGAAGAGGTGGTGGCCGGAAATCTCCCCAAGGGAGAGAGAATTCGTTAGGGTTTTTTCAGTCAGTAGGTGGTCGAGTGCAATTTGTTCCTTACATGATAAGAGTCGTTGTCCCTAAAGGCTCACTTGTTGAGAGCAATTGTACCTTACTTTATGGGAGCCGTTGTCCTTAAACGCTTGCTCATTTGATGAGACCAATTGCCCTTTACATGATGATAGCCATTGTCCCTAATGCTTGCACACTTGATAAGAACAATTGTCACGTACATGATGAGATCCGTTGTCCCTAAAGGCTTACTTTATGAGGGTAATTTGTACTTTACATGATAAGAGCCGTTATCCTAAAAGGCTCACTTGTTGAAAGCAATTGTACCTTACTTTATAGGAGACGTTGTCCCTAAATGCTTGCTCACTTGATAAGAGCAATTGCCCTTTATGAGGGCAATTTTCCTTTACATGATAAGAGTCGTTGTCCCTAAAGGCTCACTTGTTGAGAGCAGTTGTACCTTACTTTATGGGAGACGTTGTCCCTAAACGCTTGCCCACTTGATGAGAGCAATTGTGCTTTACATGATGGTAGCCGTTGTCCTTAATGCTTGCACAATTGATAAGAGCAATTGTCACTTACATGATGAGATCCGTTGTCCCAAAAGGCTAACCTTATAAGGGCAATTTGTCCCTTACATGATAAGAGCCGTTGTCCCTAAAGGCTCACTTGTTTTTGGGTAAAAGGGTTAATTTACCCCGGTAAAATTTATTACGCCAAGGATGAGGGTGTATCCATCATCTCAGTCCCATAGGACACTTATATGCAAACAAAAACAACTAACCAAACCAACTATATAAGAATGACAGGCCATTCTTATAACAAACACGATTAGACAATACTACCTTTGACGGCCCTTCGGGCGACTATCAAACCCATGTGCAGGAAAATCAAAATCATACCCATCATAGGACTTCAAATCATCTAGAAAACCAGCTCTTGGCATGACCTCAGGCATACACACTTCATCTTCATCCGACGGGTGAGAACAATTGTACCTTACTTTATGGGAGCCGTTGTCCCTAAACGCTTGCTTACTTGATAAGAGCAATTTCCCTTTACATGATGATAGCCGTTGTCCCTAATGCTTGCACACTTGATAAGAGCAATTGTCACTTACATGATGAGATCCGTTGTCCCTAAAGGCTAACTTTATGAGGGCAATTTGTCCCTAACATGATAAGAGCCGTTGTCCCTAAAGGCTCACTTGTTAAGAGCAATTGTACCTTACTTTAGGCGAGACGTTGTCCCTAAACGCTCGCTCACTTAATGAGAGTAATTGCCCTTTACATGTTGATAGCCGTTGTCCATAATGCTTGCACACATGATAAGAGCAATTGTCACTTACATGATGAGATCCGTTGTCCCTAAAGGCTAACTTTATGAGGGCAATTTGTCCCTTACATGATAAGAGCCGTTGTCCCTAAAGGCTCACTTGTTGAGAGCAATTGTACCTTACTTTATGGGAGACGTTGTCCCTAAACGCTTGCTCACTTGACGAGTGCAAATGCCCTTTACATGATGATAGCCGTTGTCCCAAATGCTTGCACAATTGATAAGAGCAATTGTCACTTACATGATGAGATCCGTTGTCCCTTAAGACTAACGTTATGAGGGCAATTTGTCCCTTACATGAGAAGAGCCGTTGTTCCTTAAGGCTCACTTGTTGAGAGCAATTTTACCTTACTTTACAGGAGCCGTTGTCCCTAAACGCTTGCTTACTTGATGAGAGCAATTGCCATTTACATGATGATAGTCGTTTTCCCTAATGCTTGCACAATTGATAAGAGCAATTGTCACTTATATGATGAGATCCGTTGTCCCTAAAGGCTAACTTTATGAGGGCAATTTGTCTCTTACATGATATGAGCCGCTGTCCCTAAAGGCTCACTTGTTAAGAGCAATTGTACCTTACTTTATGGGAGACGTTGTCCCTAAATGCTCACTCACTTAATGGGAGTAATTGCCCTTTACATGTTGATAGCCCTTGTCCATAATGCTTGCACACTTGATAAGAGCAATTGTCACTTACATGATGAGATCCATTTTCCCTAAAGGCTAACTTTATGAGGGCATTTTGTCCCTTACATGATAAGAGCCGTTGTCCCTAAAGGCTCACTTGTTGAGAGCAATTGTACCTTACTTTATGGGATCGTTGTCCCTAAACGCTTGCTCACTTGATGAGAGCAATTGCCCTTTACATGATGATAGCCGTTGTCCCTAATGCTTGCACACTTGATAAGTGCAACTGTCACTTACATGATGAGATCCGTTGTCCCTAAAGGCTTACTTTATGAGGGCAATTTGTCCCTTACATGATAAGAGCCGTTGTCCCTAAAGGCTCACTTTTTTTGGGTAAAAGGGATTTTTCACCCTGGTAAATTGCATTACACCAAAAACATTGAAGTTCAAAGGATGAGGGTGACTTCCCTCATCTCAGTCCCTTAGGACACTTACAAGACACCACTATAAGAATGACAGACCATTCTTAAACTGACATGCACATCATGTGCAACTGACCAACATAAACATGCTAAACAAAGCAGCCTAACAACAAGAACCACAAAAAACAAATGACATGACATATAACTATTTCTTCTTGCGTACTTGCACACTAAAATCTCTTGAAGAACCATTCTTTATCTTGGAATAATTTTCGATATCATCGTAGTTCTCGTAGACTTCATCAACTTCATCTTCACTTTCAGTAACCCTCTCCGCAATAGGATCACACTCCATAATAGAACTCTTCGCTACTTCACTTGTAACCGGATTAGACCATGTAGCCGTATCAATTACATTAGATAACGTGCTAGAAGTAGCGAAAGCTGAATGATCCATGCTCGTAGCAGCAACATCATTGTGAGAACCTTGCTCCCACAAACTTACAATAGTGTTATGCAATGGTACCTTAGTAATACAGCCTTCCCCCACGGTTTCCACACCTCTCAAAGAAGCATTAGCGTCCACAGGTTCAAGCTGCTCAAGTTGATTCAGTACCCTATCCACAGCCTTCTAGGCCCAAAATCACTCTTCAACGCATCCTTAGATGTACCAATCGAGTTAGAATCATCATTTGTAGGCTGATAATCAGCCCCCAAATCAAGTTTTGTACCTCTACTCTTCTTCTTGGTAGCCGGTTTAGAAACAGGTTGGTACAAAAGTTTTGGCTTAGTTTTAACACCCCAAGCCCCTTTTTTTACCTTTATCACTAGTTAGACCAGCCTTGTTGGAGTGAACGTTACGCTTTACCTCCATATCTTGTTGAGTCAAATCCAAATCCTTAGTAACCAGCCTACATCTAAGAGGAGAAAAATCATCATCATCATTGAAACAAACACACTTAGGACACCAAGATGGCCACCATTCATACTCGACATCAAGAACTTCCATGTAATGTCCCTTTTTTTTGGGTAAAGGGTTAATTCACCCCGGTAAATATATTACGCCAAAAAACATTGAAGTACCAGCTTCCCATATTTTCTCCATATCACGTTTGAGTTCATCAAGATTAATGTTATCTTCATTAGTAACCAAAGGAGAAGTAGAATGCGGGTGTTCATTAGGCTTGTCCTCCTTTGTAACTTGATTAGAACTCGGCTTAGAAACAGGCCTGTAAGTGAAAGTAGACTTAGGCTTGAAGAACCTACACCCTTGTTGTGATTTAGAACCCTTTTTCCCAGCCTTCTTATTGTGAAATTTCTCCTTAGCACTTACATGTTCATCTTCTGACCCCAAATCAACTTTACGTTTCAAAACTTGACATATCCCCACCTCATGGCTGAAAATCTTGCAATGTGAACAACGAGGAGGCCACCATTCATACTCAATATCAATGTATTCCGTATAGTGACCCTTCCCATTAGGCAGCGGAATATCAACTGCAACAAAGTCCAAGATATCATGAACAGCGGATAACTCAATGAGACATCGTGCATAAGAATAACGACCCCAAGGGTTAATGCACATTTCAGAAGTACCCTCATCCAATCGCATGAGTCTCCCCACTCGTTCAGCAATCAACCTAATACCAGTTTCCGAATACACAACAGCAGGTAGTCTATGAAAACGCACCCATACGGGTACCTTAGTAATGACCCCCTTTTCCAATTTAGTATTCGCCACCCAATTATCTAAGAAGATTGGAGTTGATCTAATAAACCAAGGACCACCTTCTAGCACCTTAAGCAATCCTTCTTGTGACGAAAATTGGAAAAAGAAAAAACTAACCCGTAGTATAACACGTTGGAAACCAAACTTAGCCCAAGCATGCTTGACATAATCTTCCACCAAAGGAAACGCTAACCGTTGACCAATAAAATAACCGTATAACGTATTAGAAAATTTCTGACACATATCATCAACCACGGTAATTGGAATAACGACTTTAGCACCCAAATTAGTACACACACTTGTTGAACCAGAATCTTGTACCTTTGAGTTATTTTCAATAATCGAAGTATCCACATCAGGTTTACTAAGATCAGTTGCAACAAGACTTGGAACATCATGTCGTGAAGGTGGATCTTTGAGTGTAACATCATGACCAGCCTTCCCAATCGAGACCCCGTCATCACACGAGTTCTCACAAGCAGCACTAGGGCTGCTATATGTGTTCTTACCTTCATCAACCAGCGTACACTTAAGATCAACCTCATTGGGCAACTTGTAACTACCCGTTTTACCCGACAAACCAGTACTCTTAAGAATTGACTTCAACGGCTTGCCCTCGTTAACAAGAATTTTACCATCTATGTTTTTAATCCTAGCAGCCAATCTAGAGGTTGAAGAAGACTTCCCCATATTCAAAAACCCTGATTCCATCACTCTCTAAACCCACGTTCAATCAAACTAACAGCAGCAAACAAGCGCACTTGTATAATACTAAAACCCTAGAAACAGGTTACTTGCAAAATCAGAAACCACCAAACCCCTAACGGAATTTGTTAAGCAATAAATACCAGAATCACTACCACGATCCAAGATAACCAAACCCTAAACGAGTTTAGTATAGAATTAAGTACCAGAAACCTAATGCGCACAACAGAAAACCGAAACCCTAAATTGGGGATCTTAGAATCGAATACAATAACCAAAAATTGGTTACCAATGTGCAGCAATAACAAGATCGACCTTATATAAGAATAAAATGAAACCGACCTATAATAAACAAGGAATGTAAGGTGCGATCAAGAAAAAAAGGTAGGCGGTTTAAACCCTAAAAAACGATTCACCTTAAATTCGACCTTGATCCTAAAAAACTGAATAAACCAATGATAACCAATATGATTGATCACTAGAATAATCAATTTGATACACGATTTAAAGGATGGAGGGCAGAAAAAGATGAAAAGCGATTAAGGATAGGATAGGGAAAAAATTCGCCACCTCATGTAATGTCCCTTACCCTTAGGCAAAGGAATCGCAACCTCAATTGATTCCAAAACATCCAATTCAACAGATAATTTAATAAGTACCCGCATCAAACCGTATTATCCGCCCCAACTGTTTTGCAATCAAACTTACACCGACTTTAGAGTACACAACGGAAGGTATATTATGGATACGTACCCAAACCGGTACCTTAGTAATTTTCTCCTTTTCCAGCCTCATATTAGGCACCCAAACATGTAAGAATAAAGGCATAGATCTGATAAACCAAGGACCACCATTAAGAACTTTATTCATACCTTCGAGTGATGAGAATTTGAAAATGAAGAAACCATTCCGCAATATAACATGTTCAAAGCCGAACTTAACCCAAGCATGCTTGACATAATCTTCCACAATAGGAAACGCAATTCGTTGACCAATAAAATAACCGTATAATGAATTAGCAAATTTAAGACACATATCATCAACTACGGCCATTGGAATAACGACTTTAGAACTCGAAAAAGTAACCTCATCAATAGAATCGTTAAAAGTGGCTGTTCGAATCAAATTCATACCATCATTTCTATCCACAACCTTCTTTAAACGCTTCACACTATCGGTCAATACGTCAAATTCATGACCAGTATCGTTAGAGGTTACATCAGCAGGTACGACATCAGATTCAACACCAACATGTTCAATATGTGCTACAGGTGTGGCAACGGATGCAACCACCACATTAGCAGCGGAACCACTATCATTGGAGACCGAATTCTTCCCCAAACCCTCACCATCATCATGAATAATAACATACCCAACCGTAGCAGGAGAATTAGCAGTAGTAATAGGGTTCATTATCGGTTCAACAATCGACTCACCAGGACTATTACTACTCTCTTCGACTGCAGATTCCAAAATAGGGTTTTGTAAAACCCTAGAAGCAAGTCGCGGCTGTGACTCACTAATGTTACCATCAGCTAAACCATTCAACCGAGACCTCCTAGCTCTTAATTCATCCAAATTAACCCGTGGAACAGAGTTATTCCTAATAGCTTCCATCCCTCTCTTAAACCCACTTGTAATATCCAAAAACCCTTAATCAGGTTACTTTCAATAACTTACAAATCCAAAAAGGTTTACTTGCACGTAATCAGAAACCAAAGTTTGATGTATAGCGATAATAGCACAAAACACCAGCCAATGATCGATTAATAAATAATATCAGTTATATTGAGAATCGATTAATAGCAATACGCAAGATCACCAACCGCCTAATAAATAACAACTTACCACCGACCCATGTGGGATCAATAGCAAATATTAAATCAACAATGAATTAGGGGTATAGAGATCACACAAAGCACATGGGTAATATAAAATTCACAATCGAGTAATAAAACACGATCTAGAATTAAAAGTGTCCACCGAATGCGAGTATTAAAGCTGCACCGTTTGAGGCACTTTATGGCCGAAAGTGTCGTTCACCCATTTGTTGGGATGAAGTGGGAGAAGCACAGCTTATTGGTCCGGATTTAGTCCGTGAGACGACTGAGAAGATTGCTCAGATTAAAGAGCGATTGAAAGTAGCTCGTGACCGTCAGAAGAGTTACGCGGATATGAGGCGTAAACCCCTGGAGTTTCAGGTAGGAGATCGGGTTATGTTGAAGGTATCGCCTTGGAAAGGTGTGATCAGGTTTGGTAAGAGAGGAAAGTTGAATCCTCGATATGTTGGACCTTTCAAGATTTTGGAAAGGATTGGTCCCGTGGCTTATAAGCTGGAATTGCCACCCGAGCTTAGTAAGGTTCACCCTACTTTCCACGTGTCGAATTTGAGGAAGTGTTTGACCAATGAGGATGCGGTAATTCCGCTTGAGGAGATTGAGATTGATGAACAGTTGCATTTTGTTGAAGAACCTGTTGAGATTATGGATCGCGAGGTTAAGCGATTGAAGAAGAGTCGTATCCCTCTTGTGAAAGTTCGTTGGAATTCCAAGAGAGGACCTGAGTACACTTGGGAACGCGAGGATGAATTTAAACGCAAGTACCCAAATCTTTTCAAAGTCTGGACTGGTGACTTAAACTAAATCCGGGACGGATTTCTAAATATGTTATGTAACACCTGGTACTTTTCCTAAAACCCATTTCTAGCCAAACTTCTATTTTCGTACCTGAGATACTTTTAAACTTTTAATGCATGTTAAATTGGGCTTGAGAAGCGTGAGATATATTTGGAAACGAGAATTTATTCCTTGATTGACTCAGCACAACCTAGAAAATTCGAATTGTATTGCATTTGCCAAATTATTTGATTTATTTTGAGTTTGAGAAAAACTCTTAAGTTTATGCTTGATTTTATTGGAAAAATTATTTCGTGAACAATGGCGCAAGTTTCGTAAGTTTTCGAGTCCGTTTGCTATGTCGTTTGAGCCCCGAACCGTTTTTACGAGAAGTTTAGCTCGTTGGCAAAGTTAGTCCCTTGAGTTTATTTACAAAACCCACCCTACACTTTAATTTATTCACAAACTACCCTATACTTACTAATATAAATACCCCCTTATTATTATTTATTTCATTTTCTCATCATAAAACACACACACACTCACACCTCACTTCTCTCTCCTCTCTCTCTCTCTTTTTCTCCTTCGCCGGCGACACACCCAACCACACCCAAATTCCGGCCACTGGAATATTTTCCAGCCACCCTACTTTTACACCACCTATACCATCTTATAGATCGGGTAACCCCCGTCACATCCGTACCACCCACACCCCTTCAAACACCCCGTACGCGCCTCACGCGCCACCCCCGTGAACACCGAGCACCACCGCGACCACCACGACCCTCCACCACCCTTCTACCGCCGGTATAGCACCACCACTCGCCCCCTTTTCTTTTATTTTCTTTTATTTTACAAACCCTAATTTTATATTTTTAATAAATCCAAAATTTATTTATTAAATCTTTTATAAAAATGTTTTTATAAATGTTTTTGATATATAAATCTTGTGTGGACTTTTTCTTGACCCCGTTGGCCGCGACTCAGTTTGACTCACCGAGTCGGTTGACTCGGTGAGGGTTTTGATTTTCTTGTTGTTGCATGACTCATGGTGACGAAGGGAGTATATAAATTGTGTTTGTGATAATTTTTGAGGGTCCGTTTGGTTTGGTTTCTCTCGGCGGCCGACTGCCACCACCACCGTAACTCTTCTAGAGGTTTACGCCTCACATCTGCGTAACTCTTCTGACGGTCACGGGCTACTTTCAATCGTTCCTTAATCTGAGCAATCTTTTCGGTCGTCTCTCGGACTAAGTCCGGACCGATAAGCTGTGCTTCTCCTACCTCATCCCAACAAATGGGCGAACGACACTTTCGACCATAAAGTGCTTCGAACGGTGCGGCTTTAANCTTGTTGTTGCATGACTCATGGTGACGAAGGGAGTATATAAATTGTGTTTGTGATAATTTTTGAGGGTCCGTTTGGTTTGGTTTCTCTCGGCGGCCGACTGCCACCACCACCGTGGCTTGGGTGGTGGTGGTGGTGGGTAATATTAGTGTAATATTATTGTTGTTGTTATTGTTGAGGTGTTTGGGATTTGATTTGGATTATTTGGTCTGAGCCGAGGAGGGGTAGGGTTCGGATTTGGTTTTGAGTTTGATTTTGGAGTTGTAGTGGTTATTATTATTGTTGTTGTGATTATTTCGGGATTTGGTTACTAGTCTCGGGATTATAATGATTGTTTAGTTATTTTTTGGGTAAAAGGGATAACACACCCTGGCAAAATACATTACACCAAAAGCGTTGAAGTACAAAGGATGAGGGCGTACACCCCTCATCTCAGTCCCTTAGGACACTTACAGACTCTAATATAAGAATGACAAACCATTCTTATAACTTACCTATAACACCTATAAGAGAAACCACTCTTATAACAAATACATGAACATAAAACTACAACGACTATAAGATTTACAAATAAAAAACATCAAGTAAAAACTTGAATCTTCCCATGTCGTCATAGAAGTTCATGACCTTCAACGATGCAGCCGAAACCATGGTAGAATAGACACGCGCCAATCCACACAATAGATCTACCAACTACAACGATCTTCATTGATCCAACCAGGACCAAACCAACACTACAACTTGATCCAATACCGCATCTACTACAAGAATCAAAGGAAACTCAAGTAAAGAATGAAAAACAATGTATCTTGATCAGTTGTAGACGAAAATAGGGCTTGACAACCCTAACTTCCAGCAAATAGAGCACCATCGAACACATGACCAAATACTTAACGGAAGAGATCAATGCCATGTCCAAGAAACGATGATAAAATGGTTTTGAATAAGACCCTTTAACTTAACCTCCATCACTTATTCGAGCAGCATCAGATTCCATAAAAATACTCAAACCACTAGAAACACGAAAAGCAAACAAACATAACCGTAGCTACCGTGCACATGAGGAACGAAACATGTTAGCTACACTTGAAACTATGGTACGATTCAGAAGCACATCAGCAATATCAAGTAACACATGAACCAATGTGAAACCATCTACCATAGATAAACATACCATGAAGAATTCGCAAAGAAACCTCCAAGCCAAATATCATTAAGCACATCGATCAACCAGCAACATGAAAACAATAAGACCAGTCCTTTGAAAGATGAACCATGATAAAAAAAACCAAGCTCCCCGCTTGACTTCCAGCATCAACGATCAATAGCAGCTAAGTATAATGTTGTATGATCATGTATATAGCAGCAATATCACACATAAGCACTAAACTAGGGTTTAAAAACCCTAATATTCCAATAGGCAGTCGATCATCAAACACAAACCACCCAAGACAGCAGCACTGCATCAACGATCAACCACACGATAGGGTAACCCCTAACACCCACTCTCTCCAAAACCCACGTACCATATACATCAAACGAACAGGAACATGCAATGTCCACATAACAATAACATCACATACCAGAACCAATAAACGATCACCAGATCGACCCACCTGAACATATGGATTAGAATCCAACTTTTAGAAAACCCTAATTAAGGGTTACTCACATTAAACTTATAAGCAGAACCCTAAGATTCTGTTTTGATCGTTAAGCATCACATCACATGAAACCCTAAGTCGACATCCAACAGAAAACCAAAAAAAGGTTTTATATAAAAAAACATAGCCGACATAATCCAATAATCCTCACAGATCGTATATAGCCCAGATCCACAAAAAGAACCGACAATAAGATCAATACGATCAAGAATTGATCAAATAAACATAAACCCTAGAAAAGGTTTCGCAATAAAGCGTATGACCAGCACATACCAAACCAGCAACGATCAAGGAAATAAAGATAAGGAATGATATAGGGTTTACTTGATCGTATCATAGTGGAACGATTTATAAATCACCAACAAATAAAAGCATCCAGCCGCCACCAGTTGAGAAAAATCATACCCTAAATCGATTGCATACCAAAGAACAAGGAATAGTCACTCATTAATTGGTAGAGAGGCGAGATAGGATATTAATTTTGAACGGAAAAAGCCATGGTGGTGGCGGCAGGAAATCGCCCACACAAGGAGAGAGAACTAGGACGCTAAGTGAATGAATCTAAGTATCTCAATGAGTTTGACTTGTTTAATCCACAAACTTGATTCCACTTCACTAATTATGCTACCTTAAACTGATTTTAGCACAGAAACACAGGTTTGAACCACAATTACTCAAGATGATCAAAGATTCAATTTTAACAGTGAAAATGAGATTATGATCAATTATGAAAATCACTGAATAAACCTAAGTTATTAAGCAATAATAAGACTAATGAACACCAATTAAGCACTAAAACACAAAGATTAAGCAAAAATAAGTACTAGTACAGTAAAATGCAAATTTACACTAAAACTTGAATTTTTAGAAATTGAAAAGTAGAAACCTTTACTCTAGCTTTACTAGAATTTCTTTATGCTCAACAAGCTCCTAGCTTATCAGAGATAAGCTAGGTAAAAGTCCATCTTGCCCCTCCATTGTAGGCAACTTCCAAAGCTTTCCAGTCAAATGCAAAGGTACCCTGTATTGTTTTGTTTTCTGAATTTTTTTATCTTTTTATGTTTTCTTATACTCGTATATAGCCCAGATCCACAAAAAGAACCGACAATAAGATCAATACGATCAAGAATTGATCAAATAAACATAAACCCTAGAAAGGGTTTCGCAATAAAGCGTATGACCAGCACATACCAAACCAGCAACGATCAAGGAAATAAAGATAAGGAATTATATAGGGTTTACTTGATCGTATCATAGTGGAACGATTTATAAATAACCAAAAAATAAAAGCATCCAGCCGCCACCAGTTGAGAAAAATCATACCCTAAATCGATTGCATACCAAAGAACAAAGAATAGTCACTCATTAATTGGTAGAGAGGCGAGATAGGATATTAATTTTGAACGGAAAAAGCCATGGTGGTGGCGGCAGGAAATCGCCCACAATTGATAAGAGCAATTGTCATTTACATGATGAGATCCGTTGTCCCTAAAGGCTAACATTATGAGGGCAAGTTGTCCCTTATGTGATAAGAGCCGTTGTCCCTAAAGGCTCACTTGTTGAGAGCAAATGTACCTTACTTTATGGGAGCCGTTATCCCTAACGCTTGCTAACTTGATGAGAGCAATTTCCCTTTAAATGATGATAGCCGTTGTCCCTAATGCTTGCACACTTGATAAGAGCAATTGTCACTTACATGATGAGATCCGTTTTCCCTAAAGGCTAACTTTATGAGGATAATTTGTCCCTTACATGATAAGAGCCGTTGTCCCTAAAGGCTCTGTTGTTGAGAGCAATTGTACCTTACTTTATGGGAGCCGTTTTCCTTAAACTCTTGCTCATTTGATGAGACCAATTACCCTTTACATGATGATAGCCGTTGTCCCTAACGCTTGCACACTTGATAAGAACAATTGTCACTTACATGATGAGATCCGTTGTCCCTAAAGGCTTACTTTATGAGGGTAATTTGTGCTTTACATGATAAGAGTCGTTGTCCGTAAAAGCTCACTTGTTGAGAGCAATTGTATTTTACATTATGGGAGATGTTGTCCCTAAATGCTTGCTCACTTGATGCGAGCAATTGCCCTTTACATGATGATAGCCGTTGTCCCTAATGCTTGCACAATTTATAAGAGCAATTTTCACTTACATGATGAGATCCGTTGTCTCTAAAGGCTAACTTTATGAGGGCAATTTATCCTTTACATGATAAGAGCCGTTGTCCCTAAAGGCTCACTTGTTGAGAACAATTGTACCTTACTTTATAGGAGACGTTGTCCCTAAACGCTTGCCCACTTGATGAGAGCAATTGCCATTTACATGATGGTAGCCGTTGTCCCTAATGCTTGCACAATTGATAAGAGCAATTGTTACTTACATTATGAGATCCGTTGTCCCTTAAGACTAACGTTATGAGGGCAATTTTTCCCTTACATGATAAGAGTCGTTGTGCCTAAAGGCTCACTTGTTGAGAGCAATTTTACCTTACTTTATGGGAGCCGTTGACCCTAAACGCTTGCTCACTTGATGAGAGCAATTGCCATTTACATGATGATAGCCGTTGTCCCTAATGCTTGCACCATTGATAAGAGCAATTGTAACTTACATGATGAGATCCGTTGTCCCTAAAGACTAACTTTATGAGGGCAATTTGTCCCTTACATGATAAGAGTCGTTGTCCCTAAAGGCTCACTAGTTGAGAGCGATTGTACCTTACTTTATGGGAGACGTTGTCCGTAAACGCTTGCTCACTTAATGAGAGCAATTGCCATTTACATGATGATAGCCGTTGTCCCTAATGCTTGGACTCTTGATAAGAGCAATTGTCACTTACATGATGAGATCCGTTGTCCCTAAAGGCTAACTTTATGAGGGCAATTTGTTCCTTACATGATAAGAGCCGTTGTCCCTAAAGGCTCACTTGTTGAGAGCAATTTTACCTTACTTTATGGGAGAAGTTGTCCCTAAACGCTTGCTCACTTGATGAGAGCAATTGCCCTTTATATGATGATAGCCGTTGTCCCTAATGCTTGCACGATTGATAAGAGCAATTGTCACTTACATGATGAGATCCGTTGTCCCTTAAGACTAACGTTGTGAGTAAATTATAAGGACAAATTAAAGAATTAAAGGATTTAGATTAATTTTGATCAGGAACGATTAGAGAATGGTAGGGAAAAAATCGCCCCTAGTGGGAGAGACTTTTAGGGTTCTTTTAATTTCCCTCATAAAGTTAGCATTTAGGGACAACGGATCTCATCATGTAAGTGACAATTGCTCTTATCAAAGGTGCAAGCATTAGGGACAATGGCTATCATCATGTAAAGGGCAATTGCTCTCCTCAAGTGAGCAAGCGTTTTGAGACAACGGCTCCCATAAAGTAAGGTACAATTGCTCTCAACAAGTGTGCCTTTAGGGACAACGGCTCTTATCATGTAAGGCACGATTAGAGAATGGTAGGAACAATTTAGATTTTTTCCCTCATATCATATAAGGGACAAATTAAAGGATTAAAGGATATAAGGGACAAATTAAAGGATTTTTTCCCTCATACCATTCTCTTATCATATAAGGGACAAATTACCCTCATAATGTTTGCCTTTAAGAAATAAAGGATTTAGATTAATTTTGGTCAGGAACGATTAGAGAATGGTAGGAACGATTTAGATTAATGATGGTAGCCGTTGTCCCTAATGCTTGCACAATTGATAAGAGCAATTGTCACTTACATGATGAGATCCGTTGTCCCTTAAGACTAACGTTATTTGGGCAATTTGTCTCTTACATGATAAGAGTCGTTGTCCCTAAAGGCTCACTTGTTGAGAACAATTTTACCTTACTTTATGGGAGCCGTTGTCCCTAAACGCTTGCTCACTTGATGAGACCAATTGCCATTTACATGATGATAGCCGTTGTCCCTAATGCTTGCACAATTGATAAGAGCAATTGTCATTTACATGATGAGATCCGTTGTCCCTAAAGGCAAACATTATGAGGGTAATTTTCCCTTATATGATAAGAGCCGTTGTCCCTAAAGGCTCACTTGTTGAGAGCAAATGTACCTCACTTTATGGGAGCCGTTGTCCCTAAACGCTTGCTCACTTGATGAGAGCAATTGCCCTTTACATGATGATAGCCATTGTCCATAATGCTTGCACAATTGATAAGAGCAATTGTCACTTACATGATGAGATCCGTTGTCCCTAAAGACTAACTTTATGAGGGCAATTCGTCCCTTACATGATAAGAGTCGTTGTCCCTAAAGGCTCACTTGTTGAGAGCAATTGTACCTTACTTTATGAGAGCCGTTATCCCTAACGCTTGCTCACTTGATGAGAGCAATTTTCCCTTTAAATGATGATAGCCGTTGTCCCTAATGCTTGCACACTTGATAAGAGCAATTGTCACTTACTTGATGAGATCCGTTTTCCCTTAAGGCTAACTTTTTGAGGGCAATTTGTCCCTTACATGATAAGAGCCGTTGTCCCTAAAGNACCTTAAGTGATTAAGTTGGATATAATGAACTAAAATAGCTTAATACTTGTTTACGTAGTAATCTTACATTTAATGATTTTACATTTTGTGATCGTCAAAACGTAGAGATATCGAAAAATATAAATAACGTTTTTACGCATTATTTATGTCAACATCTCATTTCTCGAATCCTCAACTCACTCTTCTTTTACCCCTACGTTCAACCAAATCTCGGGACGAGATTTCTTCTAAGGGGGTAAGACTGTAACCATCCATAAAATCTCACCACAATCATTCCCACTACATATACCTATATCAGGTATTTCACAGGTAAATTTTTACTTTTTATATGCATTCACTACCTGCATGACTCTCTAGAATTGCTCACGTATCTACACAAGCCAAATATCTCTACGCTCACATCCTATAAACCTTTGGTATGTCAAGCATAAGATCACAACACTACCACAATAAGTAATCTATCAATCTAACACACTAAACTCAGCACAATACCATAATAAACCCTAATTAAGCCCTAATTTGGCCTATGTGTTTACAAAACCCTAATTACTTATCTAAACTAGTTTGGAAGTGTTCAAGTCTTATGTAAGAGTTACCTTAGGAAGAATAGGATATCTTAGCACCCTTAGACTCTAGTACAACCTCTTAGAGCTTAGGTACAAGTCTCTTAAGCATAAAACCAAAGGTAACTTCCCGGAACTAGGTCTAAACTATCAAAAATCTTTACCATAAGCTACCACCACTTAGTATAAGCTTCTTAGGACTTAATCTTAGCCACTAAACACTCATAGGACCCTAATCTAGGCACTAAACCCTAAGCTAGACCCTAATCTCTCACTAAGCAAAATTAGGTCATAACTAAACCTAACTTAACCCTAAACCTAAAACTAAGTACCCTCAGCACCTCAAACACCTCAAGCACCTAGCCTAGCACCTTAGTCACCCTAAACACCCTCTCTAACAGCTCCCTAGCAAGCACACAAGGAGGTGGATCACCACCTTGTGACTTCCTTGTGCCGCAGACTCATTTCCACCACAAACATCCTTAGACCACCCTATAGCCCATCCTAATCACCACCATAGCTCTTAAGAGTCACATGTAGCTGGTATTAGTCACCCCTTCCTCCTCTTGCCACCTCGACCCCATTACTTGCTCACTAAGGCCATTCGAGCCTATAAATACCCTCACTACCCCCTCCATTCCAATTCACACCTTCACTTCTCTTTACCTCAAACTTTCTGGTCCTAGTGGTAGTACTAAGTCCCTTGTAGCCTTAGAAGTCGAGTACTAGAAGCCTTGAACCATTGTCGAACTCATTTTGGCCTAGAAAACCCTAAATACCCATGTTAAGCCTCACTTCGGTCACGTAAGCTTTTAATCTTGTTCTAGTAGCTTTATTACAGTTCTAGGATAGTTATAGGTTGCCTTAGATCATATTAGAACCCTTGCCTAACCCTTGATCACTAAGAACTAGCTCGTTACATTTTAAAATCCTAATTATAGTTGAATTAATGTTTGCATGCTATAAGCCCTTTCCATAAGCTATAAAATAGTTTAGGAAACTTAGATAAGCTAATATTAGTTAACCATAAGCTAGGAAACCTTTTTGCTTTATAAAAATATAGTTTGCATGGAATTAGGACTAGTTTTGCAAAGTTTTTCATGCATAGGGGTATTTATGGTAACTTTCTGAAAATATTAAGTCTAGGGACCATTTTTGACATTTCTTAGAATTTATAAGTATAAGGACCCTTTTTTCAAAGTTATATAACCTTAGGATAAAGAGTAAAATAGTTATAAACTTATAAGGACTAGTTTTGCAAAAGTTATAAAGTTTAGGGTATAAATGGTAAATTTTGAAAACTTATAAGTCCAAGGGTCATTTCTGTCATTTTCCTAAAACATATAAGTATAGGTACTAATTGTGTAAAGTCTAGATAGTTAAAAGTCTAAATGATATAAATTTATAAGTCTAGGGTAGATTTTGTAAATATATAAACTATAAGGGTATAAAGCGAAGTATTTTCATATAAAACTAAAAACTATCTTTTACTTAACAACATAACACAATAGTAGGGAGCTTCATGTGAGGGGTTTCATTTGGGTATTCGTTTTGACGAGTTTGCTAGGTTTACGATTTAAAGTGCTCTGGCTCCTCAAACGTTTACTACATGACCTCTGAATTATGATGGCCCGAACAGTGTTATGTTATATCTATAACTTAAATACGTAACAACGTGAGACAATACTAGGGAACTTCATGTGAAGATTATATACTTCTGAATTATGATGGCCCGAACAGTATTATGTTTAATAACATAATACAATACTAGGGAGCTTCATGTGAGGAGTATGTAATNCTTTATGGGAGACGTTGTCCCTAAACGCTTGCCCACTTGATGAGAGCAATTGCCCTTTACATGATGGTAGCCGTTGTCCCTAATGCTTGCACAATTGATAAGAGCAATTTTTTGGGTAAAGGGGAGTAATCCTGCACCCTGGTAAAATATTATTAACCAAACGTTTTTCGTACAAAGGGCGAGGGTGATTCCCTCGCCTCAGTCCCTTAGGACACTTACAGACACTCATATAAACGTGACAAACCACGCTTATAACAAACATTGAACACAAACTACAACGACAAAATATAAAAATAAAATGCAATTCAAGTAGCCAAATCCTTGAATCTTCAAATCGTCATAGTAGTTCAAACTTCCAGCTTCAACCAATTGCTTCTTCTATTAGTATTATGCAAAATGCATAATCTAATAACCTAATAAGAGTGACTTCCGTAGCAAATCAACTTTGAAGCATAAACATGGTCTAATCGACCTAACCTTCCAGCATATCCGAACTTGAACCAATCTTCCAACAAATACGAGTGAAATACATGAAGACAAACAATGATCAAGTCACAATGCCACCACACCACCCATGATCACACAAAGACTGAACTAAGTAACATCAATCACCAACCAGCCCATCATATACATGCGATCACAATGTCTACAATGACATGTTTAGAATACCAATAAGCTGCTAAAAGCAACCATGCGATCATAATGAGCCATATTCTAACACAAGGGTGAATTGCATACATAGCAAACCCTAATTCCTTAGAAACCAGTAGCATCAATCAAAAGACAATATTAAATAAGACTGGTAAGATGACTTTGAATGATGAACATGGATCCCTAAGCTTGACAACCAGCAAACAATAACAATTCGGTTCCTAAACTGACAGCACAAAGCATTTGAATGTGTCGAACTGCCATCAATCCTCATATAATTAAGCCCTAATCGAATTGTTAAGAAACACTTACACCATCTCTCTCGAACCCTCAGCAAATTAAAACCAACAAACTTCCAACCTCTCGGTAAACAAACAGGTTATGAACCAGCGAATAGAATGTAATCAAACCTAAACAAGGTTTAATATGTCGATGAGCACACAAACCAGGAACCCAGCAACCAACGTATACATGAAAAAACAAACCCTAGAAAAAGGGATTCGAATGTAATGATTACCAGCAACACGCAGCACCAATAAAAGATCACAAA
This sequence comes from Artemisia annua, assembly GCA_014162995.1. NCBI lineage: Eukaryota > Viridiplantae > Streptophyta > Magnoliopsida > Asterales > Asteraceae > Artemisia > Artemisia annua. Next base: position 112,183 of record LBNU01033433.1, read on the forward strand.
TCACATAATAGATAATAATAAATCGATTGAGATCTAACCCTTCAATCGTTAAATATAAAGGGAGATGTCAACCGACCTATCCAATAAAAGGAAACTGTGATGCGATTAGGAATAAGGTCGACAAAAGAAAAACTAAGATGCGATCATCAACAAACAGTCGACACAAAACCCTAACAGTTTATAGATCCAAAAGAACCCTAAAAACAAAGTGATAAATTCAGCAACGATGATTGAATAGATGATATAACTCACTATAGAATCAAATTGTTGAAGAAAACACTGTTATAGGGCAGATTTGAAGGCGTAGATCTTAGGTTAGGGTTTTTTTTCTTTTTTTTCTTTTTTTTCGCCATAGAGAGAGAGAGAGTAATTGATAAGAGCAATTGTCACTTACATGATGAGATCTGTTGTCCCTAAAGGCTAACTTTATGAGGGCAATTTGTCCCTTACATGATAAGAGCCGTTGTCCCTAAAGGCTCGCTTTTTTTGGGTAAAAGGGTTAATTCACCCCGGTAAAATTTATTACGCTAACTTTATAGGCCTCACTCTCTCTGGCGACAAAAAACCCTAACCTAACCTAATCGTTTTTTTTCATAGATCTGCTAATTGTGTTGTTTTCTTGCATTAATCTTGTAATAGTTTTTGATTAACCTTGTTGTTAATCCGTTTCTTGAGCAGATTCGTGTGTAGATTTCATATACTTTGGAAGTTTTTATGAATCGTTCTTGTTAGGGTTTTTTAGTTGCAATCGCATTCCAATCCCTTTTATTTAATCGTATCCTCTAATCCTAAATCCATTGTTGCTGCAAAGGTTTTTTCGATCTTGTTGGAATTATTCAAAGGGTTTGGAATCGATTTCCTTATCTTGATCCCTAAATCGTTTTTAGGGATCTGTTTTAAACCGACCTTATCAATCTTATCCTTAATCGGTTTTGCCTATCCCTAAATCGTTATTGTAGACAAAAAAAACCCTAAGCTCTCTCTCTAGGGGCGAATTCCGGCCTCCATGGCTGCCTCCTCTTCAATCTTTTGCCGGCCAAAAAAACCACCTCTAAATTCGCCTCTCTACATCTAAACAATCTCTGATTCGTTTAGTTTGTATGCAATCGAGTTTAGGGATGTATTACTTCAAAGAGGAGGATGGATTCGCAGCTTTTAACTAAACCCTAATCGTTTTATTGGTCGGTTTATTAATCGATTCTCTCATTAGGGTTTTGTTTTATTGATTTATTATTGAACCCTAAGCGATTCCTGCAGTTAGGTGGTTGATCGTTGGAGGTTTTATCCCTTCACGATTAACTTTTATTCAATCGTGTTTTAGGGTTTCGTCGGTTTTGGATCTGGTCGTTTATTCTATCCATTATTATTAGGTCGGTTTGTTTTATCCTATATATCTAACGATTGTAGGATAACCAAATTAATCTAATCTTCATCTTATTCGACCTATGGATTGTTTGATGCTGCTGAAATATTCTTTGAAGATTGTCGAAACCTTTTAGGGTTTTGGTAATATTTAAACAACAACATCAATATTGTGGGTGACGTGTGGATTGACATGGTTCTAGTCGATTCATATGTTGGGTGGGGTGTTATTGTGCGTTCATGCTTATGAAACCCTTTTAGGGTTTCAATTTTCTTGGATTGTTGGTGTTGCGGCTGGTCGTTATTATGAATGGTAGCCATTATCTAGGCTTGGTTGTCGGCTGCAAGTTCTTTGTTAGATCTATATGATGTTATCATGTAGTTTGTGTTATGTATGTGGGTTTCAAGAGAGAGATGGAAGTTAAGTTGTAGGGATCTTATTCAAAAACCTACCGTGTTCCTTGATCCTGCTGCTATTGATTATCATGATGTGGATCGTTCTTTGGCATGTTAGGGTTTAGACCCTATTTTTGGTTCGGTTTGCTACTACTGATTGATGTACAACATGCTTTTGCTGGTTGTTAATGGATGTTAGGGCTGAACCTATTATTGTTAGTACAACGATTTAGCTAGTGTGGTGGTATTGGTGTTATTGATGACGGTATACTCTTTGAATCTGCTGGTGCCTCTTTATTCATGCTGCTGGTCGTTTGTTGGAGGTTAAGTTTTGTAGATTTCTTATTCAAAAAATCTTACCATCGTTATTGGAGATTAGGGTTTGGAAAACCCTATTTTAGTCTATGGCAGGTTGTGTTCGAATAGAGTTGCATTCTGATCCTAATTGCTATTTGGTGCACTGAATCGTGTCATAGTGTGGTGGTTTGGTTTGTAGTTCTATGATGATGTTCTACAAACTGATATTCGTTGAAGATCGTTTCGATTCTTCATGGAAGTTATGATGGAGCGCCATAATGATTTTGAAGACTCAAGTGTTTCTTGAGTAGTATTGTAAAATTTTATTTACTTTTGTCATTATTGGTAGTTTCATTTTATTGTTTGGTAGGTTCATTTTATTGTAAGTTATAAGAATGGCGTCTCATTCTTATATGAGAGTCTGTAAGTGTCTTAAGGGACTGAGATGAGGGAAGTCACCCTCATCCTTTGTACTTCAATGTTTTTTGGTGTAATGAATTTTGCCGGGGTGAATTAATCCTTTTACCCAAAAAAAAAATAAATCGTTATTGTAGGGATTGTTTGAACCGACTTTGTCTATCCTACTTATATTTGGTTCTTTTCTGGATTCTTAATTGCTATATCTATTAATTCCTGGGGTTGGCTGTGCTTGAAGCTTATCGTCATACCTAATCCTGTTAGGGTTGGGTTATTTTCAATTAAGGGTGCATCTACAAGATTAACGCATATCTGAACTTGTTTGGGTTTGGTACTATCAACTTGCAAGTAACCTGGTAGAGGGTTTTCATGTGCGAATGGTTTCTTTGCTGGAAGTCGATTAGAGTGTTTGCAAGTTCAAAGCTGATGTAAGTCATTATGTTCGTGGGTTATGAGAGAGGTGTAAGTTTAGAAGTAAGTCAAGTTATGAGGGTTCCTTGTTCAAAAACCCTTGTTGCCGATTCCAAGACCTGCTGCTCATGAGATCTGAGAAAATCGGACTCCCTCCTGGCTACTATGGGCGATTTCTTTCCATAAACCCTTACCTTCAAAAAATCGATCCTTAATCTTCAATCTTGTTCTCATCCCTATAACGATCGTGTTGTTGACGGTTAACTAAGTTTAATTCAGTCTCTAACATTATTTTTATTGGGATTCTGTCTTGACTCGATTAGGGAATCGTTTTATTAGGGTTTTTTGATTATCGCTCGATTGGATTTGTTAGGGTTCTTTTTAATCGTTCATTCCTATTTAAGCTGTTATTAATCATGGAAGTCGGTTAGTTGTTTCTGATTGCTATTTAATTCATGCCTTAACATTGTTGAGGCACTCGTAGTTGAAGATTGACGTGGATCTTCTTGTTTTTTCTAATCGCTGTTTTAGGTTTTTAGGGTTTCGTTCCTTTGTTTTTAATTTTTATTAAGTGTTATGGAGAAGGAGGGTTTTGTTAACGTTGATGTGGGTGGGTTGGCTGCTAGAATGACTCGTTTGAAGGGAGGTGTTGGTAATTCAGAAGCTTCGCAGCCAAGGAGGGCTGTTAGGGTTGTGCATAACATTAGTGTGGACACGACTAAGAAGGATGAGAGTTCTAAAGGTGCTAGTGGCTCTGAATCGTTCCAAAAACAGACTTTGAACTCTTTGAAAACTGTTACAACAAGTGGTGATGATTATGTGTTTGGTACGACATCGGATAACTCGTCTAGTGTGGTTGGAACCAACTCTTCTAGTGATGAATATCCATCGTTGGCTGCTGCTACAGGGGGTGTTACTAATGTTGCTTCAGTAGGGGAATCTTTGCATCAAAGTATTGATGCTAATGCTCCTGATGGTGATGGTATTCGTGTGGCTCCTATGGCTGGAAGGTTTAAAACCGTAAGTTCTACTAGTGCACAAGATAAAGGCCCTGATTCTTCAAGTATGCCTAGTGTTGGCTTATCTCATGATAGTCCTATGGTACAATCTGTTGAGGTTACTAAACAGCCTACCTCTTATGTTGGGGCAGCAACGGGTACACAATCAGCCCCTACTAAAGATAAATCTAATTTCCGTGATCTCAAGGTTGATAATGTGTTCAATGGTGTTGATGTTTCTATCCCTCGTAAAGTTGTTGAAACAATAAGTACCAAATTTGAGCACACGCTTTATGGGTATTTCATTGGTAAACGTATTGCATTCCCGGTAGTTGAATACTTTGTTCGTAATAATTGGGCTAAGTATGGTTTGAAACGTGTTATGATGAACGTAAATGGTTTCTTCTTCTTTAAGTTTGATTCTCAGGCCGGATTAGAGGCTGTTCTTGAAGGTGGTCCTTGGATGATAAAAAACAGCCCCATTATTCTTAAAAAATGGACTATGAGTACTAGCTTAACAAAGGAGGAGTTAACCCGTATTCCGGTATGGGTTAAATTACATGATGTCCCGTTGCAGGTGTTTAATGAGGATGGAATTAGTATCATTGCTACGCATATTGGTAAGCCTATAATGCTTGACTCGTATACTAGTTCGATGTGTATGGATTCTTGGGGTAGGAGTAGTTTTGTTCGTTTTTTAATTGAGATTGATTCTAAGGCAGCCCTAAAGGAATCCATCATTGTAGGGGTGCCTCATATTGATAGTCTTGGATTTTCGGCTGAAACGATTCGGGTGGAATATGAATGGAAACCTCCTAGGTGCGACGTTTGTAAGATTTTTGGCCATTCTGTTGAATCTTGTCCTAAGAAAGTTGTGACTACCATGGTTGTGGAAAAATCTAATGATGGGTTTCAACAAGTGGGTAATAAAAAGGGTAAAAATAAAAAGGGTGCTAAGGAACAAAAAGCTGGTCTTAGTGGTGTCCCGGTTGGGAAGAATATGCAATATAGACCCGTAGCTACCAAACAACCTACTAGTAATTCATCACATGGGGAAGCTAGCACTAGTTATGGTCATGTCCAGAAATCGGTAGGTGCTGTTGAACTAATAGTAACTCTAATGCAAGTGAGATAAGCCAACCTAGTCAACCTACACCTACGGTTACTCCTCCTAATGGTACTAACAGTAATAACCAACCTACAACAAAGGTTCCTTCTCCTAAATTGGCTGCAAATGTTACTACTTCGAATCCTTTTGACTCACTGGCTGTTGTTGATGATGGGG
>LBNU01033438.1:0-38966 GCA_014162995.1 Artemisia annua
AGTTTTTTTGGCTTCAAAATCTAATATTATTTATTTGGGTTTTACTTAAAGGCTAGTAGATGTACACGTACGTGTTTTTGTAAACTAACATTATTTATTTTTGAAATTTTGACGAATTTGATTTTCTCTCTATATTACTCAAAAAAACGATAACTTGCACACTTGTAATAAACTTAAAACAAAATCTTTTGTTCACTATAGATTTAACAAAAGATCCTTTCCTTATATAGTATAATTGCTAGTGAGGAAGACAGGAAAAAAGTTTTATGCTAGAAAGGAATAACATTGATTTATTAAAATAGTTCGGAAAGAGTTGTCATGTCTTTTTCTCCAAAAGCGAAAGTAACTTAGATGCATTCTGATTTCTATATATAGAAAGTAAACTATATAAATAAAATTAATTTATACTCTCTATGTATGAACTAGGAATTTCCCAAAAAGGGTGACAAGATTTTCAGCATCAAATCAAACCACCCAAATCCATTTCAGACTTACGAACAAAAAAATTTGTTAACATAGCTTTAGGAGTTGTTGTTAATAATTATATATAAATAAATTTACATTTTACGAAGTTGTATATTTATGGCATTGTTAAGTAGAAAACCTTCGCGGGAGATCTATATGAAACTCACATAAAATATTTTAGCTTAAAATTTTCAAAATGAGAAATGCTAAATTACAATTATGCCCTTATTCATAAAATATAATGAAATCCGATATCTTTTTAATAGTTAATTACAATTTAATCCACAAAATTTCTACACTCTATCATTTACTTCATCAATTTTCCTTTCTTTTACACCACTTTCACAGAAATATCATTTTACGACCAAACCACAAAGAAACTAAAAATGGCCACAAAAGAAAATGCGCACACACAAATTAACTCAACAAAATTTTGTCAAAATTATACACCATCGACACTATGTGTGGATAATCTTATATATTATCAGTTTGTTCATTATTTATACTTTTATAATGATAAGCATGACCAAAAGGCTATTGATTAAGTACTACTGTAGTAATTAACATTCCAAATAAGCAATTAATTAAATTCCACAAGGCAATTCTCGTCAGGTGCATATCTTGTAGGGCTGAGCATCGGGCCGGATCACGACCCGACCTGACCCGACCCGTCCCGACAAATCCCGAACTCGAAAGTCACCTAAATTGTAAACCGAATACCGACCCGAAAGTAGTCGGTTTTTTTGCCCGTCCCGACCAGTCCCGAAAGTAGTCAGTTTTTGCTTGTATTTTGTCGGTTTTTGGCCCGTCCCGACCCGTCCCGAATCCCGAAAATACTAAAAATCCATCCCGACTCCCAACCCGAGAAGCTATTATTCGGTTTCGGGACTATCGGTTTATGTCGGAATCGGGTCGGTTGTCGGGACTCGGGCGGTTTTGCTCACCCTTAATATCTTGATATAGTCAGAAAAAATTCCTATTGCATGTATGCAAATATGGTACTTTGGTGCAGGGCGGTCATGAGGTTTTTGTCACCCTGAGCGAAACAATTCTTTGATGCCCTAAGCGCGACTGTTGAAATTTGAGTACAAGATATTGTAAATAAACATTGCTCTATCTTCCAAGGATACAACTTTTAAACAAAATCCGTTTATCAAATCAATCAAACCTTGGATAAGTTTTTTAATTAACTTTACTTAATCTAATATTTAAAGGCTTTAAACATGTTGTTGTGTATATTTTTATAATCCCCAATCTGAGTTAACACATTATCACACACATACGACAAATATTTCGATTAAAATTATATGCCAAACATTTATATGAACTAAAAATAAAAAATTTAAAGAAATTATAAGTATTTTACATGTACAAAATAAAATATTCAAAATAAATATAAAAAAAATGAAACTAAAAAGATACAAATTGTAAAAACTGAATGTCAAATACCTTGAAGGTATTGTGTGACTTTTTTTTTTTTTTTTAATTTTACTTATACATTACGTTGAGTTACCTATTAGTCTAGTAATAATCATGTTTATAGACAACACAAAAACTAGAAATAAAAGTATATAAGATGTAAAACAAGTAATTAATTACTTTAGATATTAAAGCCAATCAAAATGTAAATATTAAAAGAAAAAACAAGTAGCTCACAAACTACTTTGGAAATAGCAATCTCATTATATTTAATTCACATATTTTTACTTTTCGTAAAAGTCTACTACTATTTTTTTACCGAGTATATTGTTTCTCTCTCATACCTTTCCTTCTTCATTTCATTTTCCACTATGGATGAAAAACAAAAATCAAAGACTAGGTATGACGAGTGCACAAATAAACTTTATACACAACACCATAAAAATGATGCCCCCTGTTTGTGGGATGCCCTGGGCCGTCGCCCGCACCGCCCATAGCCAGGGTCAGGCCTGCTTTGGTGTAAAGTCATTCGATCAATCCATAGTCCTAAATTCCTAATGGTGGTCTCCATGATACTTGTATTATGTGTAAAAATTATGTGTAAAAATTGAGGCCTTTGTGTCACATAGTATTATTGAAAGCAGGGGTAGAGCCAGGCTTTTTAGTTAAGGGGCTGGCTATGCTAAAGCAAAAAAATCATAGTGATAGATATCGCTTCAAAAATTAATCTATAGTGATGTCTTTTATTGTTTAAGTTATTCATTTATAAAATTTGTAGATATGTCTATAAAATAAGGGGGCTGAATGCAAAAATCTAGTAGGAAAACAACTTGTAGTCTAAATAGTTAATGAATAAAGTTGGTTAATTAGGGTGGCTCAGCATCCACTTTTCACCCTACTAACTTCACCCTGATTGAATGACGATGTCAATTCTTTTAGGATCAACTTACCTTTTCTTTTTTTATTAAGAAAAAGAAGAAGAAGAAGAAGAAGAAGATAATACAAGGTTTTGGATCGATAAGTGGTTGGGTGGTCCTTCTCTATGCTGGATCTATTTAGAGCATTGGGCCATTAATAACCTTCAAGAATTGGCCTAACTTATACATTACGTTGAGTTACCTATTAGTCTAGTAATAATCATGTTTATAGACAACACAAAAACTAGAAATAAAAGTATATAAGATGTAAAACAAGTAATTAATTACTTTAGATATTAAAGCCAATCAAAATGTAAATATTAAAAGAAAAAACAAGTAGCTCACAAACTACTTTGGAAATAGCAATCTCATTATATTTATTTCACATATTTTTACTTTTCGTAAAAGTCTACTACTATTTTTTTACCGAGTATATTGTTTCTCTCTCATACCTTTCCTTCTTCATATCATTTTCCACTATGGATGAAAAACAAAAATCAAAGACTAGGTATGACGAGAACACAAATAAACTTTATACACAACACCATAAAAATGATGCCCCCTGTTTGTGGGATGCCCTGGGCCGTCGCCCGCACCGCCCATAGCCAGGGTCGGGCCTGCTTTGGTGCAAAGTCATTCGATCAATCCATAGTCCTAAATTCCTAATGGTGGTCTCCATGATACTTGTATTATGTATAAAAATTGAGGCCTTTGTGTCACATAGCATTATTGAAAGCAGGGGTAGAGTCAGGCTTTTTAGTTAAGGGGGCTGGCCATGCTAAAGCAAAAAATCATAGTGATAGATATCGCTTCAAAAATTAATCTATAGTGATGTCTTTTATTATTTAAGTTATTCATTTATAAAATTTGTAGATATGTCTATAAAATAAGGGGGGCTGAATGCAAAAATCTAGTAGGAAAACAACTTGTAGTCTAAATAGTTAATGAATAAAGTTGGTTGATTAGGGTGGCTCAGCATCCACTTTTCACCCTACTAACTTCACCCTGATTGAAAGACGATGTCAATTCTTTTAGGATCAACTTACCTTTTCTTTTTTCATTAAGAAGAAGAAGAAAAAGAAGAAGAAGAAGATAATACAAGGTTTTGGATCGATAAGTGGTTGGGTGGTCCTTCTCTATGCTGGATCTATTTAGAGCATTGGGCCATTAATAACCTTCAAGAATTGGCCTAACTACTATCTTGGGCCACTTGTTTCTCCAAAAGTCTAATTCTCTTGGGCCTGGGGAAGTGAAATTGAGAGGCTTGAAGCTCTAAACAATCTTGTGTCATAAATAAAAGATTCATGAAAATATACGACATGCACTTTAAGGAGGTTGTTGGTGAAGACCTTTATTAGAAGCCTCACCTCGCTATGTTATTATAGAAAGGCCCATGTCATATTTCTCATTCCAGTTATTGCAGAGCTTTTATTTTTGAATTGGAACTTTTACAAAATTTTCAAGCCTTTAAGATCTGGAAAGCTACATGTTTCAGAAGTCAAAACTCTCCCATTATAGATTACAACTATTTAAAGTGTTGAACATGCTCAAAATGGCAAATTGTGGAAGCTTAACATAATAAAGTTTTTATAATCACGGTTTAGATTACGGGTGACAATTGAGTCATGTTCGGGTTGACCTACTCGGGTTCGCAGTTTGGCGGGTTGTTATAATCTCTACCCAAACACGTATAACCCGTTTGTGACCCGTTTAATATGTTTAAGTAAATAGTTCAAGCGGTGAAAAATGTTAGTGTTTTGTAGATTCAACCAGTTCTAATTAAAAAAATGATATGATTTAATAAATGATAAAAATAACATATAAATAACTATACAACAATTTCAAAAATATCCAAGTTATAATCGTAATATATTAAGTACATACATTTAAATCCCAGATCCACTTTATCCAAAGTTATATGTTTCAACTTTTAGAGGCTTACGTACTAAAACGGGTTAATGGATTGACCTATTTTTACCCAAAGTTGTTTATTCTCAACCCAAACCTGTTTAATTTCGTGTCAGGTTCGTGTTGTTATCGTGTCTTGTCGAAATTGTCCCCTTATTTTAAATGCATTACCATTTGTCCTATCAATTATAGGTTACATGTATTTAAAACTCTATGATCAAAATGGGAAGATTTTTAAAACCTGACATTCAACTTTTATATGTCTCAAAAAGAAATATAGTATGTGACTATGTGTTATGCCCCATGAAACATACACCAATATACCGGTCTCAAATTCAACTATCATCTGTCTATATAATCACCTAGGCACCTAGCTATACCAGGATAATCAACTGTAACAATAATTTATGATGCTCTAATGAGTTCAAACAAACTGAAGAAAAAAATGGTAGAAATCATTTGGTTAACAATTACATAATAACAAATTGACATACCTTACATATCCCATTCATTATAATTAACATTTCACTCCCATAAAGACCTCAAATAATTAACCAAAATAGAGTATTCATCTATAGCCTTAACATCCACACCATTTCTTAATATTTGTGGCAAAAACAACCAAACACCAGTCACAGCCACAAACACCACAGTAAACAAGCCCGAAACTGCCCTATGCAGCCTAAACCTATCATTAACCGCCTTCTTAACCGCCACCTCAAGAGCCGTACAAACTCCATGTAACACAAAAAACCATGTCACCTCCCACGTAGGCCGTGCACGTGTCAAATAAAAATAAATCAACTCATGCATTAATCCAGACACCAAAAATGTAAAAAATATAGCCGGTAACCGGCTATATAGTTTCCCAATTAATGGCGACGTGATCTCACGTACTGGATCATAAATTGTGGGCCGTAGGATCCTAGTTACCATTAGGTTCCATCTACGGCCCCAAAAATCTTGTAAAGATGTAGCTAAATAAGGTTCATTAAATTGTGGCTCTATTTCAAACCCTAATTTAAGAAACATAGTTAAATAAGCAGTTAGTGCTAATACAAGCTCAACACCTAAATAAACATGACAACAATAAAACCCTAAAATCACATTAGGGTGAAAATGATCCCTATATGAATAAGCATTAACTATTAAAGCGAGAATTAAAGCCTTAATAGCTAATAATAACGGTTTATGAGATATTAATTTCTTGTTACATGATTGTTGTGGATTGATTGGTAGAAGAGCTATTGTGATGAATTTTATGAATTGTAAAGGTGGTGTAGAAGCTAAAGGGCCGCGGTTAAAGGCAAAGAGTACGAGTTTGAAGTTACCAAGCCAAACGAGGTAGAAAATAGTGGGGCCCGCTAGGTGTATTATGGAGAGTTGTAGCGGGAGAAGAACGAATGCTACGATGACTGGGAGGAGAGAGAGCAACCGCGCATAGCCAGCGCGGATTCGTTTGGATACGAAGTAGCAATAACATAGAGATGTAATTGCTAGGAACCATATTTTGAAGAATGTTTTGAGTTCTTCATAGTTTTCCATTTCTTTAAACTTTTGTTATGTTTTGGATTCGTTATGGTTTGTTAAGAGTTATTGTTATTAAATGTTTCAGATGTGGACTTGCATAAAATAATAAGATTCTATCGGACAAAATGGGCTGTGATTTTGAGGAGCTATTTTTTATTACGAGGTCGGAAGTAATATTTAATTTTTGTGTATTTTGTTTTTTGTATCACTTGATAAGTATGAATTAATTGCTTTATGTAAGACTATAATAAACTAAGCGGGTATTCATGCATATCAACAGGATTTTGTATTAGCACATAATTATAGTTATGATATTTTGGTTAAGTGTTTTGCGTAACATTTACAAATACAACGTAAATAATCAAAATGTAATTGAAAATGCCTCTAACATGCGAGAATGCAACTCAAAAAACAATTTATTAAATGTATCAAAGAATGTATAATCACATTTAGTAAAATCGAAAATGTAACATTACATCAATTTTGATTTATGTTGTCTTACATAATAAGTTGATAGGTTTTTTGAAGTTATTTAAATGGTGGGATTAAAAAAAAAAACCTCTTTTTTTTCTTCCAGATAGTACATTAAAATAATAATAATAATTAAAAAAAATGTAAAACTTGTTTAGTCAAAAATTTCATTAATTTTTATGTATGAAAATAAATAAAATATTGAAATTTAGGTTTTAAAGTGATACTTTAGAATTTTAAGCAAAATCATTTTTCTTTATGTATGGTAGATATTAGAACTTGGAAAGGACAAATTATGTTTAACTCTTATCTTAAGTTCATTGAATATTTTACACGTATATTTACATGCATTTATTTCCTGATACTACTGTTGTTGTCTTTTGTAGAAATAAAAGCATAACAATGCCAGAATATTGATCAAGTAAAGTTTGCAATTTACGATAAGTATATATCTCTATCCATGACGTGTGAGATATTGACAAGTGATTAATTATTAGTCGCTGAATTTATTTTATATTATCTGTCGACATTAATTTGCTAGGTTGTAAATGTTTTGATTTGCTAGGTCGTGAATGTTTTGAGTAATGAGTGTTTGCTTTAATCATTAGATTATCTGTAATTAAAGGCTATGCAAGATCCGCATAAAGTTGCAATATATCTAAACGCTACACTAATATTGATAACCAACTTTTATGATATGTTTGGTAAAACTAGCTATAAACTATTAGCAATAACAGTTGGGTATGATAGCTATAAACGGGTGCTTTTTTGTTTTATATTATTGTTTGCTAAGATAGATGTAGTTGTATTTGTAAAACATAAAATGATCTAAAAAGACATTTGCATACACTTTGATAACATATGTTTCATATTGAATGAGTCATTAACTGTTTGTTTCATGACAACGAATATCATGAGTTCATATAATCGTTTGTAATTTTGATGGAATTATTTATAATAAAGTTGCAAGTTTAACCAGTACGCGTGTTCTTTTCTAAAAATAAGACAAACTAAATAATATAGAGTAATATAACATATAATATGTTATTATGTTAACTACATGTGAAGATGAAAAGTATAATAAATTCTAGCTCAACATGCAACTTTAAAAAAATTAAAAGTTTGAGTTACCGAAAAAGCTTTTTAATTTAAAAGTGTTTAAAAAGATTTCATCCATTTAAACGGGTTTTCAAAATTATCAACTCTCATCTAAAAAAGAAAAACCATTCCTTTCTCAAAGAAATATAGAAATGAAAAACCACTTGCACACTGTTATATATATAGTTGGAGTATATATATTTGGTATGAATTAGGACATACTTGTGCTACTAGTTATTGAATAACATACTAGATTATGAAGTCGAGGTGTTTATCAGCTACAAAACAGGACCAAAACCTAAAATATTAGTTAACTAGGGTGGACCGGTCAACGTTATTAGTTAACAACGTTTGGCAAACAAATCCTGTGTAACTGTGAACCCAGTTTTTGAAAATTCCTTCAACCAAGAATCACACGAAATACAGCCGCTTACAAACTAATCCCCTTATTTAGACTAATTACAGCCACTTACGAACTAACCCCTAATTTAGTTAACAGTTGGACATTTTATGTGCTCCAGGAAACTATACCTTTACTTTTTCCAGTTAACGGGATCCCACAAAATAAATTATTCAAAAACTAAAAACTTAATTTACCATTTTCCTCATTGGTCATATAATTTAGAAACATCAAATTATTCAGCACTACATTAAGAGAATAAACAGACCTTCTACTAAACTAAACTTGATCACTCGTTCAACCACCCACCCGATGAGTTATGCTGCTGTGGATAGGAATGGTATGGACCAGGTGCAAACCCCATAGAATCTGAACGGAACCCCGGTGGTGGACCAGGATCTGAATGGAACCCCGGTGGTGGACCATAACCCCCAACACTCCGACTTCCCATAATCGGTTCAGGCTGACCCAGCATCCTCGTGTGGTTCATGTGACCCAGTTCATTCATTCTTGGGTGGTTCATCTCATCTAGCCTTGGGGCATACCTCTGCATTGCAGATGGTTCCGACTGACCCAAACTGTTTGCCCTAGTATTATGATTCAAGTCATCTAACCTTGGTGCATATCGTTGCATCGTAGATGAGCTAGTCCTGTTATACGAGGTAGTATCCAAAGATCCATACCTGGGTAACCCTGGTTCATGATGGGTCACTGAATAGCTACTACCACGTGAACCCATCTCATCAAAATAAGGCCCTCTACCACCCCTATCGTAGCCTGAATACTGACCATGGTCTTGTCTAGTTAGATAGGGTGGACTTGCAAGATTAGCAGTATCTGGCCGCCTATAAGCTGAAGTTACGTAAGAGTCATCGTTGGTTGGGTTGTACCTTCTATCCATATGCGGGTCAAAGGGTGCTATATCATTTTGAAAGCTAAAGGTGGACTCGTCAATGGCGGAGTTGTATTTTTTATCCAAATTTTGGTCCAACAAATCCCGCCTTACGTCATCCACAAAGCTAAAATCTGAATCTTGTGTTTCATAAACTTCATCTTTGTGAGCGGGTGCTTTCTGAGCTTCACTGTCACGAGAGGGGGCTCGAGAATGTTTGTTTTCAAGTTTCTGACTTTGAATATCACGAGAGGGAGCACGAGTTTTGTCATGTTTCTGAGGTTGGTCTTCTCGAGAAGGAGGAACCTGGATTTTTTCTTGTTTCTGAGTTTGATCTTCACGAGATGGGGCCCGATTTTTGTCAAGTTTTTGAGGTTCAATTTCACGAGATGGAGCACGAGTTTCATTGAGTTTCTGATCTTTAACTTCACGAGAGGGGGGTCGCGTTTCATCAGGTTTCTGAGCCTCGACTTCCCGAGAATTATTATCGTCACGTTTCTCAATTTTCAATTCTTGATTATGACTGTTTTTCTTGCTTGAATTCTGAACAGACTTCTCCTTAATGGGCATGTTTTTAGTTTCCAGTCCACCATTATCATGGGCCAGGCTTCCTTTTTTTCTTCTCTTCGTGTCGGGTTTTGCTTTCTCTGTCATTTTTTCGGTATCTTCAGCTTCATTAATAACGGGAACATCAATGAGGGTGGTAGGAAGGTCATTTGATATATCATTATTTACAGTTGCAGGACCCGATTCTGGCATCTTTTCATTAGATTGTGGTGGTCCTTGTACATTGGGTATATGGCCTTGTCGCTGAGCTATATTTTTATGCTTAGTAGTCCAATCTTGGCGACTCCACAGATATAGTGGCGGTGGAGTGTTGTTCCATTGTTCCATTTGCTTGTCGTTGACATCAACAGATCCAGGAAGATAAAATGACTGAAAAAAGATGAGCACAGATTTAGTACACTCCCATCATATACTACTGTCAGACTAATGAGATGCTATATAACTACCATGTTTACAAACTACACTACTGTCAGACTAATGAGATGCTATATAACTACCATTTTTACAAACTAAATAGGTTGACAAATGATACATTATTTATAAATCAGTTTTAAAAATTGCCACATCTATCAAAGATGTCAAAAAGAAAGGCTGACGTTATAGGTGAAAAAACAGGAGTTCTCGTGATAAATTCGGCTGAATCAGATACACTGGTTGACTCCAAAGCAATATGAGTTGGGTAGGCTTGACCAGCCAAAAAAAAAAAATCCAACTTCTTGTGTTCGTATATATTACAATATTACATAATTACAAAAAATCATTTAGAAAAAAATGACCTGGTCTTTATGAGAATAGCAATTTAAGATGATCTCGAGTATCCTGTGCGAGAAATTTGAACATTAATATCCAAAATGACCATTTTCTACTGGGTTGAAGATGACTCCTATAGCTAACGAAAATTTATTGACACAAACTGACCCGTTACACGTTATCAATATTCAATAGCATTGAGAAATATATAAGATACTCTGCTATTAGCTGTAATTTCGATCAACTCCGTTGGTTCATAGTGTTGTACATTTATTATGGAATGAGAAGATCAATAAGCAATGAATAAATGGACAACCAAAAGGATTAAAAATGTACCTTCCCGCCTAGCAATTCAGCATCCTCCCAGATCAGATCATATGGATTCCTCCTCTTTTCACTATCTAACCTGATCAAAAAATGAACATATGTGTAAATAAGCAGACAGAGCCGGACAAAAATAAAACAATGTAATTACACATACATGGTGTCACTTTTGAACCATATACTCATAAGATCAGATTGGGTTGGGATTTATCTCAAACAGATCAAATAAAAAATGGGGTAACATGTCATTTGGGTTTAAGAAGTTAAAAGTTACCCAGAATATTCTTTAGAGCATTGAGCACCTTATATTTACTTAGATGAATACAGCACTAACCTCATTTTTGTAAACACGACAAAGGAATTTCTAGGCCATACTTAAACTAGCCATTTTGTTAGGGGTAACCAAAAAAACCGAAACCAAACCAAAAAACGAAAAAGACCGAACCTAAATAACCAACCAAAACTAAAAAGTAAAAACCAATGGTTCGGTTTTTACTTTTTCAAAAACCGACAAATTTGGTTCGGTTTCGGTTTATGTCCAAAATCCGAAAAGCACCGATTTTATTATACAATAATATATATCTAACATAATATAAATATATACTAAGTAAATCAAATTGACACATTCATATTCATTTTGTGGGTGGATTTTAAAATATATTTGTCTTAACGTTTATGTGTGTGCTTAACGTGTTACGTGTGTGTGTTTACTTGACAATATATCAATACGCATTCGACAATAAGCATACTATGTGTGCTTGACTTTTTCTTCTTTTTTTTTTTTTTTGTGTGTGAGTGTGTGTGTTATCTATATTGTGTAGAAATCTGGGATAACATTGTTAGGCTTAGAATAACAAAAAAACATAAAGAATAACCATTTTCTTACGTAAAACAAGTTTGTTGGTACAAAGTGGCCACGCACATATATAAACAGTTAACAACGACAAAAAACCAAAAATACCAAACCGACAAAAAACCGATCAATTTCGGTTTGGGTTTTATAAAACCGGAATATTGGGTTTTACCAAAAACCAACCCAAACCGAACCGTGGTCACCCCTACGTTTCATATGAACCCAATTGAACACATTATTCAATCTGCCCAACCCACAAATCTTGCCACACTTAATACGATACAATAGAGAAAGTAGCTACCTTTCGGTTTCTGGGGGAACGATAAGAATAACGAGCTTAGGCTTACACCGAAGTGCATGGGCTATAAACTGGTTTGCAAGAGTAGCATTTTTCCCAAATGGAGGGTTTAGTCCCATGATCTGCTCAAAGAACGTAACAAACATTAACCTAAACATAGAAAATTAACTCCAAAACTGAAAGCATTACAAAAAACAGCTACTATTATCTTACCAATCGAGATCCAGCAGGCAATTCTTTGTAACTAACAGTCATCCAATCCCTCTTCTCATAGTTGAAATCATTCTGCCAACACAGGTTTATAATTATTAGAAATAACAGATTTTTGATGGAAAAAGAAACAAAATCTAGAAAGTATAGTCTCTAGGCCGGGATGTCCTAATATATGAGATCTAGGGATAGAAGTATAGTAAAAGAGTTTCCACGGTACAGCTGCAAAGAGAAAAATATAAAATAAAAGGTCCGGTGTCATAGGAAAAAACAATAAAGATAGGAGATGCAACTTCGATCCATTTACTTATCAACGGTTCAAACTATTTTGTGTTTATATCTCAAGCAGGTCAAATCAATAATTTGAGCTAGAAAAAGAAATTGTCCAAAAGACTGAAAGTCATCCAAAGTGAGGTCATCCAAAGTGAGGTATACAACCGCCTAAACTGCTTTATTAAACTATTTTGCAATCTTCTTAATGACTGCTTGGGGGATGCATAAAATTTGCTGCTTAATAAAAAAGTTGTTTTGTTAAAATGTTCAGATTGCGGTTTGTGATAACATTCTTTTTGTAATCATAACTGACATATAGTTATTTGAGAAAAAACTGCCAAAATAAAAAAAACAAAAATTGAATGTGGATTAACCGGCATAACGCAAACTATTTTAACCCGTACCAAAATTTGATAGGTTTCAACTTGACCGCTGCTCAACCCTATAACAGTTAACTTCAAAGAAGAAAGTGTACCTTTGGTCGGGTAATATCAAAATTTCTGTAAGTGCACCTCTTTTTCCCCATCTCATCAAGTCGGTTCTTCATAAGACAGCTAAAATCATTTGCTCCGTATATATAAACAGTTAACAACCAAAATAACTGAAAAACCGACAAAAAACCGAAAATACCAAACCGACAAAAAACCGATCAATTTCGGTTCGGGTTTTATAAAACCGGAATATTAGGGTTTGGTTTTTACCAAAAACCAACCCAAACCGAACCGTGGTCACCCCTACGTTTCATATGAACCCAATTGAACACATTATTCAATCTGCCCAACCCACAAATCTTGCCACATGTAATACGATACATAGAGAAAGTAGCTACCTTTCGGTTTCTGGGGGAACGATAAGAATAACGAGCTTAGGCTTACACCGAAGTGCATGGGCTATAAACTGGTTTGCAAGAGTAGCATTTTTCCCAAATGGAGGGTTTAGTCCCATGATCTGCTCAAAGAACGTAACAAACATTAACCTAAACATAGAAAATTAACTCCAAAACTGAAAGCATTACAAAAAACAGCTACTATTATCTTTACCAATCGAGATCCAGCAGGCAATTCTTTGTAACTAACAGTCATCCAATCCCTCTTCTCATAGTTGAAATCATTCTGCCAACACAGGTTTATAATTATTAGAAATAACAGATTTTTGATGGAAAAAGAAACAAAATCTAGAAAGTATAGTCTCTAGGCCGGGATGTTCTAATATATGAGATCTAGGGATTGAAGTATAGTAAAAGAGTTTCCACAGTACAGCTGCAAAGAGAAAAATATAAAATAAAAGGTCCAGTTTCATAGGAAAAAACAATAAAGATAAGAGATGCAACTTCGATCCATTTACTTATCAACGGTTCAAACTATTTTGTGTTTATATCTCAAGCAGGTCAAATCAATAATTTGAGCTAGAAAAAGAAACTGTCCAAAAGACTGAAAGTCATCCAAAGTGAGGTATACAACCGCCTAAACTGCTTTGTTAAACTATTTTGCAATCTTCTTAATGACTGCTGGGGGGATGCATAAAATTTGCTGCTTAATAAAAAAGTTGTTTTGTTAAAATGTTCAGATTGTGGTTTGTGATAACATTCTTTTTGTAATCATAACTGACATAGTTATTTGAGAAAAAAACTGCCAAAATAAAAAAACAAAAATTGAATGTGGATTAACCGGCATAACGCAAACTATTTTAACCCGTACCAAAATTTGATAGGTTTCAACTTGACTGCTGCTCAACCCTATAACAGTTAACTTCAAAGAAGAAAGTGTACCTTTGGTCGGGTAATATCAAAATTTCTGTAAGTGCACCTCTTTTTCCCCATCTCATCAAGCCGGTTCTTCATAAGACAGCTAAAATCATTTGCTCCACAACAAAAATCAACTACCTGCACAAAGATACAATAACAGCTTATGTAATAGAACAGACAAATACAGAAAGCCTTCAATTTTAGTGATACATTGGGCTCTTTATTTCTCAGAAAACAGACCATATACCACACAAAACACAGTAAATTAAAATTATGTTTCTTGAATCAAACAAAATCCAATGCACAATCAACCGAATATAGAATCCTTCATAACTACTTCCGGAAAACGTAATTCTATAAGTCGGGCCGGAGGTGGTTTCTTACCGTGTCACCATCTTCCACATACCATTTAAGCTTGTCAACTATCTGCACATTTAAAATCACAAAAGCGTCATTACAAAATAAATTAGCCATCAAAAAATAAAATAAAAACTTAAGGTGACAAGATGGGTATAGCAGGTGAACTGGGTAAACTAGTCAAAAAGGTTATTAGTATGAGCCAGGTTGGGTTGAGCCAGAAACATTATTTTGTGCTATTTCTTCAGATAAATAGATTATGCACATAGTACATGTGTGTACATTAAAATTTCGGTTCAGGCGACTCTAAACCAATTTGGCCTCCATTTTTAGCTTAGAATAAGCATCCTCCCAATTGACTTGTTTGAGATTAGAAATTAACCAAATTGACCCATCCTAATTTAATAAATTAATAATCATCACCTTCTCCAGCTTGTCCACTTTTGTAAAATGGCGACCAAAGGATGTATACCGCATTCCATGTAGAAATGGTGCAAGATACACTCTGAGTTTTTCCTACATCATAAAAAACAAAAGAAACCATGAGAGATGTATTGCCCTTCAACGTATATATCCAACTAATCAACGCATTATGGCTATAAATAGAGTATGAAGCTAAACAGATGGATCCACCACATGCAAAGGCGGAAAAAGCAATCAAGTTTAGAAAACTATTCTATAAGTGAATAAAATATGTCAAATGGATCCACCATATCCATTCCAACTTTCATGGAATATGTTCAAAAACCGATATTGCTAAACGAAAACAAAAACTCATATTGAAATAAACTAATTTCCACATCAGCACATCATTCAACACATAATACCACATCATCAAAAAGTTACATAAACTCCACATAACCCTTCAACCCAATTGGGGGTTTACAAAAGTGACATGGATGGAGCAGGTTTTTTAAGTTTAATCATTAGAAGTCTAGAATAAAGGTACAGGGACCTAGGTGAAACATTTGAAAAGTTAAATTGCTATTTTTGACAAAAACCCAATAAAATAACAATAAAAAGCATATAACTTGATGGTTTGATTTGGTTCAAATCTGGCTCTCATCAGCTAACATCTTTGACACTTTCAACTAATGTTATAGCAACCAGATGCTTAGCTCAAAATGAATATTGTGCCTGTAGACCAACTAAAAAATGTGGGCTCTTAACAAAGTTGATGTTGTCAAGCCGATATTCAATATAGCCATGTATTAACTTTGCATGAATAATGAAGAATATTTCACTCTCTATTGACTTTATACATGCATGATAAAACGGAAACATGAATTATTTAGCCATTTAACAAATAAGAAAGCAATACAGAAACGTTTTATTAAATGAAGAAAATAAGTATCGTTTTGACATCTACCTTCCACTTCATCATCTGATCAAGAACACCAGGCTCACAGACAGCCATTGCATCCTCAACGCTACACCCTTCTTCGAGCTTCTTTAAGGCTACATGGATAGCCTGCAATAACGGAGTAGTCAACAGGGTTCAGGTTTGGAAGTTAATACTTAAGATAATGAGCTGAGCAAGGAGGGGGGATGGTTAAGGTTGAAATGGGTGGTATATAGTGTGGGTAAACACGGTCTAGGTGTGGGTCTGCGCACATGACCCAATTGATCTAACTTCCCTATGATAAATCGAATTAAAAGGTTTTATACACTCGAATAGTTGACAGACGACTGACTTTTGCCCCATCTGACCCAATTGATCTGTTTCCTTTTCTAGCATTTAATTCATCTATAAGCTTTAGGTAAAAAGAAAACAAAAGTAGATACCTCCACAGAACCTTCTACCCTGGCCAAGATAATGGATTTATCCACTCTTGATGAATGTGCATGAGTAGATGGTACTTTTCCTATGTGGTGCTTCTTTACCTCGTCCAGTGTAATAGAAGAAGCAGCGTCTTTCATTAACGCCAGTATTCTGAAATGCATGAGGTAGAGTTCAAATTATTAAAAGCTACAAGGACTAATAGTTTGCAGTGGTCTAGATGTACAGGTGACAATTTGACGAATCTAGCTATGCACAGGTCGATTTGGTTTGTGTATAAATAGGTCAAAAAGGTAAAATGTCGCCCAAAGTCAATTATATGCATGCAACATTCTAGATTGCGTTATTCCTAGATTTAGATTGTTATTGTGATAGCATTAATTCCATTATCATAGTTAATGTTGCTGCGATCATTATTAACGGATCAACTATTTATTAGGACTTGAACAAAATGTTTGTGGGTCAACAGTCAACCAATCCATACTAATTATAACCTGTTTCAAGCCGACCCCATTTTGACCAGTTACTCAACCCGCCCAACCTGCACATCTTGCCACCTCTAGTTTAATGTATCAATGGGAGACAATTAAGAGAGAAAAAGAATACCGCTGTTTTGAATCTTCATCTATAGGAGGTAAAACTTCAGTCTGCGAAGAATTATCCATCATGTTTTGCTTGCTGTCAGTTGCAGGAGTGTCATCCTCCACTGAGTTGTTTGACTCTAACCCTTTCTGATACTCATACAATCTAATCCCCAAGGATGGTTGGCCATCATTCGAGCTGGGTTTCTTAATTTTAGTTGGCACACTCCTTCTAAGAGAGTTATTAGAGGTATCTGCTACTTTCTTTTTCTTCAACGGTTCTGGCACAGATAAAGTTGCTGCTCTCTTCTTAGAAGAACCTTCCAAGTTAATAGCTGAAGATTTTTGGACACTTCTATGTGGATTTAAAACAGGCTTTTTCTTGGATGCAACTTCTGACACTGCAGCTTTCTTTTTGTTCTTGGGTGTTTCAAAAGTTAAATCTGACTTGCTATGAAGAATATTTCGGACTTTTAAGATTCTCGCGGGGGTACCAAGTCCCTCAATGATCTTATGTTTTCTGTCAAGTATCAAGAAATATGTTAAGTCAGAAGTAGAAGTAGAAGTAGAAAACAGGTCACAGGATTTGGACCAAGAAAACCAGTATTTTATTCAGACCAAGTTGGTAGCTAACTTTTATTTTGCCACTTTACTGCATCAATTATGATCACAAATACGATCATATGCTACTACTTATTACAATACATGCTAATCTTGTATTAGTAAAGCGATTAGGAGGCTTTGATAACTAATTATAAAATTTGGGTGACTTGCAACATATTTGTTTCCCAATTAAATATATATTTATTAGTTGACTACTTAGGGATAAACCATAACTTTATGGGTCAAAATTACATCATCTAGTGATAAGCTTGACCATATCAAGAGATCCTAAACTTACATGCAATACATCAATGCACGAGATTTAGGTAAAAGATTATCCCAAGCCCTTGTTTCAGCATCATCATCACCATCATCCTCAAACATAATATTCCTGCAGAAGGACCAAAAATGAACATAGTAACTCAGATTAATTACAAGAAGATGACAATAATTTTGGACGAAGATAAGGTATGTTATGAAACAGGTAGTCTGTTTGGTGCACATAATGGAATAACAAAGGAATGGAATGTAAAAGGTAATGAAATGAGTATATTGTTTGGCATGTGTTTTTTAATTGATCGAATTTCAAAAAATAAATTGTTAGATGCTATTATAGTATTATTTTTTATACAATATGTATACATGTGTGTATTACTTCTGTTCTAGTTAATGTAGGAGTACTTACTTAAAAAAAATAAAAAATAAAATAAAATAAAATAAAATAAAATAAAAAAAAAAAAAAAAAAAAAAAAAAAAAAAAAAAACTAGATTTAAGTGAATAAAATATGTCAAATGGATCCACCATATCCATTCCAACTTTCATGGAATATGTTCAAAAACCGATATTGCTAAACGAAAACAAAAACTCATATTGAAATAAACTAATTTCCACATCAGCACATCATTCAACACATAATACATCATCAAAAAGTTACATAAACTCCACATAACCCTTCAACCCAATTGGGGGTTTACAAAAGTGACATGGATGGAGCAGGTTTTTTAAGTTTAATCATTAGAAGTCTAGAATAAAGGTACAGGGACCTAGGTGAAACATTTGAAAAGTTAAATTGCTATTTTTGACAAAAACCCAATAAAATAACAATAAAAAGCATATAACTTGATGGTTTGATTTGGTTCAAATCTGGCAACATCTTTGACACTTTCAACTAATGTTATAGCAACCAGATGCTTAGCTCAAAATGAATATTGTGCCTGTAGACCAACTAAAAAGTGTGGGCTCTTAACAAAGTTGATGTTGTCAAGCCGATATTCAATATAGCCATGTATTAACTTTGCATGAATAATGAAGAATATTTCATACTCTATTGACTTTATACATGCATGATAAAACGGAAACATGAATTATTTAGCCATTTAACAAATAAGAAAGCAATACAGAAACGTTTTATTAAATGAAGAAAATAAGTATCGTTTTGACATCTACCTTCCACTTCATCATCTGATCAAGAACACCAGGCTCACAGACAGCCATTGCATCCTCAACGCTACACCCTTCTTCGAGCTTCTTTAAGGCTACATGGATAGCCTGCAATAACGGAGTAGTCAACAGGGTTCAGGTTTGGAAGTTAATACTTAAGATAATGAGCTGAGCAAGGAGGGGGGATGGTTAAGGTTGAAATGGGTGGTATATAGTGTGGGTAAACACGGTCTAGGTGTGGGTCTGCGCACATGACCCAATTGATCTAACTTCCCTATGATAAATCGAATTAAAAGGTTTTATACACTCGAATAGTTGACAGACGACTGACTTTTGCCCCATCTGACCCAATTGATCTGTTTCCTTTTCTAGCATTTAATTCATCTATAAGCTTTAGGTAAAAAGAAAACAAAAGTAGATACCTCCACAGAACCTTCTACCCTGGCCAAGATAATGGATTTATCCACTCTTGATGAATGTGCATGAGTAGATGGTACTTTTCCTATGTGGTGCTTCTTTACCTCGTCCAGTGTAATAGAAGAAGCAGCGTCTTTCATTAACGCCAGTATTCTGAAATGCATGAGGTAGAGTTCAAATTATTAAAAGCTACAAGGACTAATAGTTTGCAGTGGTCTAGATGTACAGGTGACAATTTGACGAATCTAGCTATGCACAGGTCGATTTGGTTTGTGTATAAATAGGTCAAAAAGGTAAAATGTCGCCCAAAGTCAATTATATGCATGCAACATTCTAGATTGCGTTATTCCTAGATTTAGATTGTTATTGTGATAGCATTAATTCCATTATCATAGTTAATGTTGCTGCGATCATTATTAACGGATCAACTATTTATTAGGACTTGAACAAAATGTTTGTGGGTCAACAGTCAACCAATCCATACTAATTATAACCTGTTTCAAGCCGACCCCATTTTGACCAGTTACTCAACCCGCCCAACCTGCACATCTTGCCACCTCTAGTTTAATGTATCAATGGGAGACAATTAAGAGAGAAAAAGAATACCGCTGTTTTGAATCTTCATCTATAGGAGGTAAAACTTCAGTCTGCGAAGAATTATCCATCATGTTTTGCTTGCTGTCAGTTGCAGGAGTGTCATCCTCCACTGAGTTGTTTGACTCTAACCCTTTCTGATACTCATACAATCTAATCCCCAAGGATGGTTGGCCATCATTCGAGCTGGGTTTCTTAATTTTAGTTGGCACACTCCTTCTAAGAGAGTTATTAGAGGTATCTGCTACTTTCTTTTTCTTCAACGGTTCTGGCACAGATAAAGTTGCTGCTCTCTTCTTAGAAGAACCTTCCGAGTTAATAGCTGAAGATTTTTGGACACTTCTATGTGGATTTAAAACAGGCTTTTTCTTGGATGCAACTTCTGACACTGCAGCTTTCTTTTTGTTCTTGGGTGTTTCAAAAGTTAAACCTGACTTGCTATGAAGAATATTTCGGACTTTTAAGATTCTCGCGGGGGTACCAAGTCCCTCAATGATCTTATGTTTTCTGTCAAGTATCAAGAAATATGTTAAGTCAGAAGTAGAAGTAGAAGTAGAAGTAGAAAACAAGTCACAGCGGATTTGGACCAAGAAAACCAGTATTTTATTCCAACCAAGTTGGGTAGCTAACTTTTATTTTGCCACTTTACTGCATCAATTATGATCACAAATACGATCATATGCTACTACTTATTACAACACATGCTAATCTTGTATTAATAAAGCGATTAGGAGGCTTTGATAACTAATTATAAAATTTGGGTGACTTGCAACATATTTGTTTCCCAATTAAGTATATATTTATTAGTTGACTACTTAGGGATAAACCATAACTTTATGGGTCAAAATTGCATCATCTAGTGATAAGCTTGACCATATCAAGAGATCCTAGACTTACATGCAATACATCAATGCACGAGATTTAGGTAAAAGATTATCCCAAGCCCTTGTTTCAGCATCATCATCACCATCATCCTCAAACATAATATTCCTGCAGAAGGACCAAAAACGAACATAGTAACTCAGGCTAATTACAAGAAGATGACAATAATTTTGGACGAAGATAAGGTATGTTATGAAATAGGTAGTCTGTTTGGTGCACATAATGGAATAACAAAGGAATGGAATGTAAAAGGTAATGAAATGAGTATATTGTTTGGCATGTGTTTTTTAATTGATCGAATTTCAAAAAATAAATTGTTAGATGCTATTATAGTATTATTTTTTATACAATATGTATACATGTGTGTATAACTTCTGTTCTAGTTAATGTAGGAGTACTTACTTGGAAAAAAAAAATGTTAAACATACAACATAATCAAGAAACTATATAATAAAGTGACTGATAGAAAAGATCTATTTCTGTTCGAGAATTTTTTTTTAAAAGAAAAACTGCAGTATTATAGATATTATAGGTTTTGAGGTTACTGAAGATCACAAAGACACACACACACACACACACACAAAAAAAAAGTGGTGAGTTTTCATCCCATTACATGATGAACGGAGAAAGGGCCATCCCTAGGTCATGGAATGAGAATCGGAAATAGGAAGGAATAACATTCCTTGGGAAATGACTCATTCATTCTACAACTCGAAAAATCCCAAACCTTTTGTGATCCCTTAATAGCAAGCACAGAAAGAGAAAATACCTAGGTTTACATTTCCTGTGGTATGACGTTGGACATCGCCTGCAAACAGCAAATTGCAATTCTTCCACCTTTTCGTTTTCTGTTTGCTTACAGACAGCACATTTGTGAGCAGGACAAATGAAAGGATCCCCCCCAGCAATCTTTTTTTCAAGAACTTGTGGCTCAGCTTCATTGTCCTTCTGTAGCAGCTTTGCTACACATTTTGGGTGATAAAAGTGACCACAAGTTGCAGCACTACATTGAAAAACCTGCATATAATACTACCATCAGAAAAAGCAAGACAGAAGGGGCGAGTATCACAGCAATGGAATAATGGCATCTCAATAGTTAATGCCAAAACGCTACATCTAGCATAAAAGCACAAGTGTAATGCTTACACAAAAGACTGCACCTAATTTAGTGTGATGACTGATGCACAGTACTAGCTAAAATCACCAAATTTGGTGCAAGTATTTTTTCACTAGATTACCAAAACTCTAGAAGTTCCATTATGACCCTATAATAATCTTACACCTTTATCGTATTTGAGCTAATTAACATAATGTTTAACATGAAAAGTTGACTTAACTTATATGATAGAAAATTCTCATTGTCCATTGACACCTTTAACAACCAACAAATAATATCTGATATCTTATTATTTTATAGAAATGAAAATAACAATATTTCATATTTATTAATGAGTTTTCGTTCAATTATTATAGAAGAAAAAAAATATTTTAAGACAATAATATAAATTACAATAGTTATTTAAAAAATACAACAATTTACTTTAAATAAATCACTGTAATTTGAAGTTAAATAACTGCAGGGCCAAAAAATAGTGCATACATCGGAAATCGCTAGGTTTTAGTGTAAACACAAATCCATGCATAAACTACTTGATATAAAAGTTAGTGACTACATCACAGATAGTCTAACATCATTTTCATTCACCCTGATCAGCTGGTATCAGTATCTGGTTTATGACAATTCGTTGTGCTAGTAAGGAGAAAACAAATCACTCCAATGACACCTTTAACAACCAACAAATAATATCTGATATCTTATTGTTTTATAGAAATGAAAATAACAATATTTCATATTTATTAATGAGTTTTCGTTCAATTATTATAGAAGAAAAAAAATATTTTAAGACAATAATATAAATTACAATAGTTATTTAAAAAATACAACAATTTACTTTAAATAAATCACTATGTAATTTGAAGTTAAATAACTGCAGGGCCAAAAAATAGTGCATACATCGGAAATCGCTAGGTTTTAGTGTAAACACAAATCCATGCATAAACTACTTGATATAAAAGTTAGTGACTACATCACAGATAGTCTAACATCATTTTCATTCACCCTGATCAGCTGGTATCAGTATCTGGTTTATGACAATTCGTTGTGCTAGTAAGGAGAAAACAAATCACTCCAATGACCAAACATATTAAATAAACTTGCAAGGGCCAACAGATATGCCACCAGAGAACACAGATTTATATCAACTAAATAGTAATCATTAATCTGTGAAATGTCCACCTTTTTATAATGTTTCCCGGAGAGAAAAAGAAGATTACATGATAAAAAAGAGAGTCGCAAAGTGACCTTTTAAAAAAAAGAATTCAGAAATAACGAATTTTTCTAGCAAGATCCAAAAGAGCTCTAAAGCAGACCAAGCTGATCATATAAACGTAGGTTTAAGATCCACATAAACAAACTATGAAAAAAAGATTGCCTCAAATATTACATACCTCTGTAATTGAAGATTTATCTGAAGACCCTAGTTCACCACAAACAAAGCATTGGTGTAGATTATACAGACAATTCTCACATTTATATTGTGTTGTTTCCTACAAAATGATACAGATACGATAAGAGAAGAGAAAACCAATGTGTGAAAACAAAAGATGGTGAGAAGAATAGTTAAGAAAATGAGACACCGTGATATCATCCCAAAACACATAAATGTTTAACACACCTTCATTGCTTCTTTCAATTTTTCAGGAGATAGACGAAGAGAATCACAGTTGGACTCTTGTGCCTCCTCAGATTCTCTAGTTGCATGAAATGACCTTAAACATTTCCCTTCGCAACTGCAATGTATGACACAATCCATCAGAAAAACATAAAATGAAGATAATGCAGGCAATTGCTTCATCATAGGGAAAATGGTGGGGTGTGTGGGTTGAGTAACAGGTCGAAACAGATTCAGATCAGAACACGTAAGTATTACATGGTCAAATGTTTTGGGTTAACCCATCAATACATTTTTTCCACTTTCCTTGATATATCTAACTGAAGTATTTAATATGACCACTTTCCTTTATATATAATATATTGACGTATTAGATATGACTTCGAAACTATATTAATATACTTTTGAAATATAAAGTGATTCAAGAGGTTGTAGGCTTTAAATAATTATGTACTTCAGATCACTTTTTACCCATTTGATTTGTTATAAAAAAATATAATACCCCAAACCAAAAAAAAAAAAAAGTAGGTGAAACTTGCCACCTCGGCTTAAAATAATAGAGGCTCAAAAAATATGTACAATACATCTGCATAGAATTTTAAAATGCATAAGCCAAAAGGAATGAGAAACTATTTAACAAAATTGGCGCACCGTGATTTACAAATATGCACTCTATCCTTTAAGGCAGAGAAGAGAAAGTAAACGCCACTCAAGGCCATAAGCTCTGAGGTGACGTGGTCTATTTTTTGGACAATTGTAAGTGCTGATAAACTTTCTTTATTCTGAATAGCCATAAACTATCTCTAATCCTGAACAGATTTACATAAACAGAAGAAATTGGCACTAATCTACTTTTTCTGCACTTCACTCTAATAAACCACTATGACTTCTATTTATACAAACTACGATAACCAGTAACAACTGAACAAAAAATTATTAGCTACAAAGTAACAGAAAAAGCTACCCTTCTAATTGCTAAAACCAATTCGCATATCCAAGAATAAACAAACTTAAGCAGTCCAAGGGGATTATTTAAAGCAATAACAACATGAGGTGATTAGTACCAGAGAAGTTCACCACCATTATCGCATATGGCACAAACTGAGTCATAAGGATCTGCCTCATCATCGGACTCGCCATCTTCAGTCTCTTCAGTGATGACGTCATCGTCTTGAAGTTCAACATTCGTATCATCAACTATAAAGCTGGGCTTTGTAGCAGCTCCACCCACCTACAAAAGAGTCACTTATAATATTCTGATACAAAGACGAATCAATGAGAAAAATAAGAAAGAAATTCAGAAGCCATATCATACCTCATCAGAAAGCTTCCTCTTTCTGGGATTCTCCAAAAAGGCAGCCAAAAACTGTTCCATGCCATAATGTTAAAGCTCAATACATGAGTTGCAGGAAAATCTAATCAAAATCAGCAATTCTAATATGATGCTAGCAGGTTAACTTTGACGAGTGAATTTCTTGGATAACATAGTCATACATTGCCAACGGTTTAATTCATAAGTATATAACCAACAATACAGATTGCATAAATTAAGTTGCCAATAACTTTCACTTGGTTTAAATTCCCATAAATTTTAATTATTAATAAATCTACTGATCCCCTCCATGACTATTCTATGTGGCCTGTAAAAGGCCCATAACCTCACTTCGGCTTTTTGGTCTAAACTAACATAATCCTAGCAATCGTGTTTGTAAAAGCACAAAAACCAAAAACATGTTGAATATCTGAAAGAATACAAATAAAACAAGACAAACCTTGGATTTTGCCAATGTTGCGTCCCTCTTTACAGCTTCTCTAATAAAGTCGGTATGCTCAATCAGATCATTCTCTGAAGGCCTGACATGGTACGAGCTGCAAAATGAAAATTTAGTCCTGATTATTAAGAAACTCGTACGAATAAAAATCAAAAACCTGCCAACACCAGCAACTAAATATACCTGAAAACTTTCACGAGGTGGTCCCATAAAGATTTCCCTGAGGCTTCCGGTTTGCTTTTACAAAAGCATATTGAATGCACAGTGATCAATATAGTCCTAATCAAATTCTCATAACTCTTCCTAGGTTTCTGAAGCTTAATCCAGCGGTTATCTTTAGAAAGCACTGAAATCACGGGAGTACCGGTCAAGGTATCATACTTCCAAGCTTTCACCTGCTGGTAAAACTTTCGTAGGCCCTTATCAACCATGCCGCACAAGAAAACGGGCCCCGCATTAGTTCCCAGGCTCTCAGTTTCGTCCCATTGCACAGGTAACTTTGAAAATGAAAGGGGTTCGTCATCTCCGTCGTTAAAATAATAGTCTGCGACAAGATCTGGAAAAGTCTCTCCTTCATCATCGGACGATGCCATGTTTTAAGCTTCTTCCACTCACAGATCCAAAGGAAAGTACTTTAATACCTACAGTCTCTTTTGGACATACGCACATCTCAGTCAAAAAACACGGTAGATCAAAGTTTTTCGAAACATAACAGAGAAAGAAGTTTAACAGAAACTAATATAGCAAATTTTCAAAAATCCCCAAATTTCAGAGTAAGCGCACAATCATTATGTTCGTGTTTAGTTTCATAACACCTTCGGTGATAATCATTAATGCTATACAAGAAAATTTATATATAAACACACAATTAAGCAATATTAAGTATTAACACTATACACAAACGACATATCACAATAAAATCAATTTCAACTATCAAATATCAATAAATCCTCAATTTCAACAAAAAAGACACAATTTTTTACGTTAGCCTTTAGTTTGAAAGCATCTTCGTTATAAACAGCTTTTATTAGACGACTAACTCATATATAAAAACAAAATTAGGGCCTACAACCTATATATCTCAAATTTTGTCAAAGGAACTTTAACAAATCCCTAATTTTACCGAAAACACACAATTTTTTATGCTAGAATTTTAGTTTCGCGACATCTTCATGCTAACCTTACATAGCTAAGGGGATGTTTGTTTCGGCTTATTATGACCTAATAAACTTATATAAGCCGAAAAGTTTAAAAATAAGCCACAAAAACCAAATAAGCCATAAGGCGAAACAAACACTATTCATTATGTTATATAAACAGAAAATTAGGGGTTTTAAATCTACACAAAAATTAAACTAAAATAAATCATTATAATTCACCTGTCAGATTATTCATTTAAAAAAAATAATAAAAATCCCTAATTTTTCACTGCATGCAATTGGTATATAAAACATAACAAAAATAGGGCTTATAAAAAAAATCCCTAATTTGTTAGGTTAGGATGAGTGAATTGATGAATATATTTGAAAAGAATTGATGATACCTGTTTGTTTTGTGTGTGAATTAGGGTTAGGGATACGACGGTAGGTAGACGATGAATATTGGAGTATTTATGACCTGGTGCTACGACTATAACGGTGGACTTGGTGAGCTTGGTCTTTTTTTATATATTTTTGTCTTCACTCGTCACTTTTGGGGATGTTTATTTTTTTCCCTTAGCGGGTTCACATGGGTCCACAAGTGTATTTAATAATATTTCTTTTTTGTGTGGAACTCACTTATTTCCACTAATACATCTATATTTACAATGCATCAAAAGTCTTCCTCTCCACATTAAGACACACTAAGAGCAATGGGTCCCATATGGACCCCACCCATCTCTTAGCTAACAAAAAAAATAAACACCCCCTTTGCCTCGTGTCTTCGGCCTTTTCAATTTATGGCCCGTTTGGTTTGTAGGTGGGTTAGAATTAGGATTTGGATTAGCATTTGAATTTGGATTTGATGTATAAGAGATAAAATAAAATATATATTTTAGTGATAAATAATCATTTTTTATAACTTAATACGGAGTATATCTTTTTTATTTAATATGGACCAATAGAAAAAAAAGAAAAACTTTATGGTAGGACCATATTAAACTTAAGGTAGCCGATCATTTAAAAAGTGATCAATTTTACAAAGTTTAAAAAGCCACTAACTATCCGACACGTGTCCACCATTTATTTTATTCAAACAAATCCGTCCAGGGGTAAAAAGGTAATTTAACCCGTTTTTCCTTTTCACCCTTAAACTTCAAACGCACATTACTCACAAACGACAAAGTTTTTGAAAAAATCGATTTCACCATAATTTTTAAAATTTAATCCTCTTTAATTTGGTATAAATTTTGTTAAAAATTTCGAAACTTTTTTTTTTTTAAACAAAATTGGTGTTAATTTTCTTGATTTTTTTGGGTATTTTCGACCTTATTTTGTACCATCATAAATGTCGAATCATGATAAACTTAAAACATGAAAGTTGTATATTTTGGTTCACTCTTTATCAAGAAATTCGAATCACACAAATTTGATATTATATGAGTGAGATATCGCATGTTAAAGATGACGTTTTAGTCATTTTTGTTGCACACCATGTGTTTGATGAAATGTCTAGCTTAGATTTTTAGTGTTAAAATCAAGTTAAATGCACTAATTTTTGTACAACAATGCACCTTTAGCCATTTTATTAATTTAAGATTCAAAAAGTTATTATTATTTTTTTTTTTTAACTGATGAACCTTATTAACTGATTTTTAAAAAAGATATTTTGTTCATCAGTTACCTAGGTTCATCAAATTCAGGTTCATCAATTTTTTCAGATTCATCAATTTCAGGTTCATCAAATTTGATTAAATGTTTGGGTTCATCAATTTTTTCAGGTTCATCAAATTTCAGATTCATCAATTTTTCAGGTTCATCAATTTGATCAAATGTTTGAGTTCATCAATCCTATTTAACAAAACAAACTGATAGTTTTGGTAAAGTGAAAATAACTTGACTAATTCGTGCATTTAAATGTATTTTTATATGAAAAATCTCTTTTAGTCTTTTTAACAAACACTTTGTGTGCACTAAATATGACTAAGACGTCATCTTTAACGCGCGATATCTCACTCATATCATATCGGATTTCAGTGATTCAAATTTCTGGGTAAAGAATGGCCAAGAAGCTACAACTTTCGTGTTTTAAGTTTTGCAAAATTCGGCCTTTAAACTAGACAAAATTAGAGCCGAAAATGCTAAAATTTTCTAGAAAATCATGACCCAATAAATATGTCAAAAAAAAGTTTCGAAAAAATTAAAAAGATTTATACCATATTAAAGAGGATTAAATTTTAAAAATTATGGTGAAATCGGTTTTTTGTAAAAGTTTGTCGTTTGAGCGTTATTTACGTTTGAAGTTTGAGGTGGAATTAGAAAACGAGTTAAATGACCATTATACCCCCTAACCGAATTTAATAAGAAAAAAGGGAGGGAATAGGTGGTGGACACTTGTCACATTGTGAATGATTTTTTAGCCTTTTTAATTTTTTTTACTTTGCAAAGGATCACAACTCTTAAACTTAAACCCACCCTACCCCTCTCCTTTAAAAATATATGGGCCCAAAGGGGTTGAGTCTCACTTTCTAATCCAAATAATGTAACCAAACATAGTTTTTCATCACTAAACCCAAATCCTAAAGAGATGGGTGGATACCAAACGGGCCCTTAGCATTGTTTTGAAACCCGGGTTGACCCGACCGGGTTAACCGGTTCGACCGGTTCCGGCCAGAAAAGGGGTCAAAAAAACCTTGGTTTTTAAAACCATGTTAACCGGTTAGACCCGCCGGGTTTTGAGCGACCCGGTCAAATAGGTTCTCGAAACCCGACCGGGTTTCGGTTTTTCAAGTTTTTTTAATAAAAACCCAAGTTGACCCGGTGGTCGAACCGGTTGACCCGGTCAAAAAAAATAAAAATAATAAATTTTGACCGTCGTTGACCAAAACCGATAAGTTAGACCGATATGGGAAATATCGTGGCGGTGGACCACCGCCATGGCGCCGCCATATCGGCCGCCATGACCGATTTTTACAACACTAAGAAGTTGTGAGCGGTGAGCTGTGAGCTGTGGCTACTGCTCACAACTCACTGCTACTTTTACCAAACACACCCTTAAAGCAGCCCAGCGAGACCGGGTACATCTTAGTAAAAAAATGTTTGATAGGCGGGGCAGGGTGAGGTTTTTTATTTAAGGCTATAACGGTTTGCTAATGAACAATTAATTATTATATTTCTAACGGCTATCAATAAGTTTGTTTCTTTGTTTCTCATGTTTTTCTGTAGATAACACAATAATTTTTTTATTAATTATATAAAGCATCAACAAAATAACAATAACATAAATATAAAAAACCAACATGTTTACCAATTAAAAGTAATTCTTAATATGCAAATATCTACCAGTAGAAACAAATATTTATTATCATTTACATTATATTTATTTATCTAAATGTTATTATATCTTGGAAAACAAAATTTTCATGTATGTGAAAGTGACTTCACGCAACATTTGCATGATTAGCAAAACTTTGTGCATGTCACGTTCTTGAATCATCAACAAGTAGCCAATACCGCAGTCATGGTTTGAACTGAATTATAAGCTACGTAGTTAAGCAATCACTGCTTCTCTTTTGTTTATGTTGTTTCTGATTTGTTGACACATTGCAGTGAAAACTCGAGTAACCTGAAGATGTCCATATGTTGTTCTACGTATTTCAAGGATAATTTGTCGAGTTAGGTTTGCCACTTTTTATGTTTTAATTTGTTTATGTGATTTAGCTAAGATTGAAAGTGAGGATGTGATCTATAAATATTGATGTGTATACTTGGAGTGTTTATGTTGTGAGTTGCTTAGTAAAAATAAATTTAAAATACGTTTTTCCCCAATGGTAAGAGTAAAATGATTACCATGTATACTTTAGTCTATATTTAATGAATACTGTATGGAGCTGTACGTATTGATGGTTATCAAATCATTTAAAAGTTTTGAAATTTATCCAAAATTCTAAGTGTGATTTTATTTTTTTTATGAATTGATCATTGAAGTTCTGATGTTTAAAGACTTCTGATTTCATCCATACTATTCTAACTTGCATTTCCATCTTTCACCATCTCTTTCGTCAGAGTCGTCATATATTTGTTTTACGTTTGTCTCATAATTAATATAATCATTATTACTGGTTTGAGTTAATTTATATATAATTATCAGATTTGTTGCAAAAAAAACTTTTTACTTTTTAACACATTTATATATGTAACATTCTAACTATTATTATCTTTTTAATTATTTAAAGTATTAAATATAATTACTTAACAAAGAAAAATATAAATATTATTGCAATGTTATCGTTGAAAATAAAACTATTACCTTTACAACTTTCAATGCTAATTATGACTTCCCGTTAAGTTGTCAAATTATTTATATACTTTTTATTTATGTTAGGACTTTTGAGAAGTGTAACCACCAGTAAATTTCACCTTGTATTAAATTAATATAATGTTCTAATGAAAGAATATTTATCCATTTTCTACGTCAATTTTTTTTAGATTAAACGTTATCAGTTTATCTGATCACAACGACTAGCTAATGTGACGTAACTCACATTCTCAATAAACGTGCTCACACGCGGAACGACACCAACCTGCCTTATGTTTATTTCAAATAAACTTTTTATATGTCAAGTATAAAAGTTTTCAACTTTTGTTTACCACTTTACGTTATTTCGTTAACATACGATTATTAAACGTTCAAACTAAACGTTAGCCATTTATTAGAGTTTTCACGAAACTTTTCAGGTTATTAAATTAACTATTAACTTCTATTTATTATCACTATAATTTTTTTTTTAATAACGTTTAAACACTCCGATAACCCAAGACTCAGTTTTATAATTGAGTATATTAATAATTTTTAACATTTTTATAAGCTTTATATTTTTACCTTACCCGATATTAAGTTTCGCAACTTAAAGACCTAACGTTTGTAGTTACCAAGATCATACTATACCCGCTATATCTCAAAACTTAGTCGTTAAGATAAACAAATATATCTTATCTAAATACTACACCGCCTTCACCACTTTACTACTTTAATAAACAAAAATCAGATCTCATATATCTTCTCAAACACTCCCATCTCTCTCTCCCAGCCACTCTCCCACCGCCTCACGCCGTCATCACCACATCACACGATGTCGTTATCATCACCAAGACCAAGAAAATCGTGTCCTTGCTAGGGTTTAGAGTGAAAGGGGTCCCGTTTGGTTCAAGTGAATCACCACAGCCATTCCACCATCCCTCCACCGGTCCTTCTCATCTGATTCACATGTAGTGTTGTAAGAATTGACATGTTAATGGATAGAGTTGAGAGAGAGCACATAACCACCCAGTACTAGATGTTTAATAGTTTTTGCGCATCTTAGCCACAAATGAGATTGTTTTCAGAACTTTGATTAGAGTTTCACTGATGAGTTTCAACAGTGTCCTATTTTTCTCAAGTTTTTCATCTTGAATGTCACGCAACAACTGTAAACACTCAGTAGCAAGACTAGATCCAACCACGCTCTCGAGCTGTTTGATTTGCTCACCCCTAACCTTGCAACGACGGGTGAGCTCTATCACCTCTGCATGAATTTCCCTAATGACCTTGAAGTCACTATTCATATCATTTACAAGCAAAGTATTCATAATGTCTTTCAAGAGGTTTGACTGAGCAGAAATAGCTACTTTAGGAAATTGAGCCATTAATTTGCAACTAGAAGGTGGTATGTGTAAANTTTTTTTTGAAAAGTGGTATGAAAATGGAAGATTAGATGGATCGTTTATGTAGGCAAAATGGGGTGACCCTTCAATTTGAATTAAGTCAAAGTGAATAACTGAGGATAGAATTAATTTAAAAGTACCATGTATTTGTTGATAAACCAGAATAGCAATTGTTTTTGTCGCTGTAGAGAAATTGCTTATGATTTTTGACTTCGTTATTTTCTTCGACTATAAACCTTCTTCAAAACTGCTCATCAACGATAATAAGAACCTTGTAGATCCTAGATATCAAGAGCCACCCGCTCTGATACAATTGTAGAAGATCGTTTAAGCCCAATCTAGGATTATAGAAACAATGATTTGCACAGCGGAATAGTGATAAGAACAATCAAAGTTTTACCAAGGTTTTTCTAATAAACAATGATCCTCTATGGATCTAATAAATGTGTTTTTCTTTAAGTGTCCAATACATAACCGTATGTTCCTTTTATACACAAGGAACCCTAATACGACAATAAATAGAAAATCAATGCATATCACTACCTAATATAATATCTGCTAACAGCAGAAACCATACCAGCAGGAACTATATCACTGCCAGCAGAAACCATAAATACACTAACAGCAGAAACAAAAACTATTACATTTCAATAATTCCTAACAAAACATGCGTTGTGTGACTAAATATTACAAAAGGCCACACAAACATAAACTTCATGTGGCCTTTGGATGATCAATAGTCACACAAAATACACTTTTCTTCACTTTAAACAGCATATGGTCACACTTATTACCACTTTTGGCCACTGTTTGCGTAATTGTATGTGACTAAATACCCAAAACAAACATGCTTTGTGTGACTAAATATTAGAAAAGGTCACACAAACATAAACTTCATGTGGCCATTGGATGATCAATAGTCACACAAAACACACATGTTTGCACTTTAAACATCATATGGTCACACTTATTAACACTTTTGACCACTGTTTGCTTAATTGTATGTGACTAAATACCCAAAACAAACATGGTTTGTGTGACTAAATATTACAACCACACAAACATAAACTTCATGTGGCCATTAGATGATCAATTTTCACACAAAATACAAATTTCTTCACTTTAAACAGCATATGGTCACACTTATTAACGCTTTTGGCCACTGTTTGCTTAATTGTATGTGACTAAATACCCAAAACAAACATGCTTTGTGTGACTAAATATTAGAAAAGGTCACACAAACATAAACTTCATGTGGCCATTGGATGATCAATAGTCACACAAAACACACATGTTTGCACTTTAAACATCATATGGTCACACTTATTAACACTTTTGACCACTGTTTGCTTAATTGTATGTGACTAAATACCCAAAACAAACATGGTTTGTGTGACTAAATATTACAACCACACAAACATAAACTTCATGTGGCCATTAGATGATCAATTTTCACACAAAATACAAATTTCTTCACTTTAAACAACATATGGTCACACTTATTAACGCTTTTGGCCACTGTTTGCTTAATTTTATGTGACTAAATACCGAAAACAAACATGCGTTGTGTGACTAAATATTACAAAAGGCCACACAAACATAAAATTTATGTGGCCATTTGATGATCAATTGTCACACAAAATACACATTTGTTCACTTTAAAGAGCATATGGTCATACTTATTAACATTTTTGGCCACTTTGTTTTAAATTGTATGTGACTAACTCCAAAAAACAACACCCATTGTGTGACCAAATCATCACAAACGTCACATTTATTGTATATTCATGTGGCCACAGGACGGGAAATAGTCACACAAAATACACATTTACTAGAAAGAATCATCTCAAATGTCACATATATTATATATTTATATGGCCAAAGGACGAACAATAGTTATTCTCAAAAAACATTTGTGTGACTATAAGGTGTTTACGGTCACTGATACTGACTAATCCAGCAAAACTTGTGCAATATTCGGGGTTTTGGTCACTCTTTTTCGATGGAAAAGGCCACGAACTCAACAATGTGACCATATGCCACCTACGTTGGCGGGAACTTTGATAACACACAACGAAAAAAACATTTACCAGTGACGCCAACTTTCCCGGCTAACCTCAACAAAAATTCATTCAATTATCTAATTTTCTCTGTATCATCTCGTCACTTTAACCCCATGTTCATGATAAGATTTTTACATAAAAGTTTGTACATCACCAGTAATGATTTTATTCAAGAATAAAATCAATCTTTTTATATTTACAGATCTTTTATTCAAAAATCATGATCCATCTAAAGATCCATATCATCAGTTTGAAATTATATGTACCAACGGCATGAAACAACATTCTTGAATCGACTAACGTAAATAATTAATTTCTATTAAATTTTTCTATACTTGATTCATATTGGAGGGTTTCATCATGATGATTCAAATTAGGGGTTTTGTTATGATGATTCATTTTAGGGGTTTTGTTAATTTGAATCTTCATTTTGATTTGTATGATTGTGTCATTTTAATTTTTGTGTTCATATTATAAAAAAAATGTGATTCAAAAAACTGTTTTTAAATGTTCAAGGAAGAAATATCCGCGTGGCCAGCGATTATTCTTGACCCAGTTATGCACGCTCCTCAACAAGCTTTAATTTACTTTTATTTTTCAGGTTCAAATGTTTGTTAATATTATTTTTCATTTTGTTGTTGTAGGAACGATGAACAGATGGCACTCACAATCATGTGAAGGGTGTGGGTTAACTATTACACTTATAATGTAGTAGAGGATGAATGGCATAGTTCCTAATAACCATTTTCTTTGTAATATGTGCCATAAGGTTCGTATGGCCG
The DNA here is from genome assembly GCA_014162995.1 of Artemisia annua. Taxonomy (NCBI): domain Eukaryota; kingdom Viridiplantae; phylum Streptophyta; class Magnoliopsida; order Asterales; family Asteraceae; genus Artemisia; species Artemisia annua. The sequence goes on from LBNU01033438.1 coordinate 34,966, forward strand.
TCTTTTTCTATACTCAGTCACACTTTGATGATTTGTTTTCATATAAAACTGAATTTGCTATTATATTGTTTTAAACTTTTAATGCGCTATGATGCTCCTTAAAACGTTAAGTAAATTTGTGGTCCTTGAAATGGGTCAGTTTGGGTTGATGGGAAACACCTCAAAGCCTTAAACCTACTAATTTACTTTTTTCAGACGTCACTAATACGAGGAGAATAGATCGTGGTTGGAAAAGGTAATTGTGGAAGTGCTTGATGATTAATGTTAATTGCAACTAATATGTGGGATATTGTGGCAGGTCTACTTGATAATTATGGCGATTATGAAGGATCATGCTCCTCAGTGTGGTAAGTTCTACACTCTAATACTTTACTTATTATTATTTTTGGCTAAAAGGGACTAACTTCGGTAACCAAATATATTGTGAAAGGAGTTAAGTGTCTTTTATATGTAACCTTGAACTGCTGAAGTCCCATTAGGACAGTTTGGGTGTTGCAACATGTTATCCTCTTGGCTATGAAAACCGTAGTTTGTGTTGATTTTTTTGGGTAAAAGGGTTAATTCACCCCGGTAAAATATAGTTTGTGTTGATTGAACAAGTTAGAGTTTGAACTTGTGATTAGTATTCACATGAGGCATATTCATTTGATCTTGACAGACGATAATATATATTGGGATAGTTTGGGGTGCTGAAATATGATATCGTTTGGCTTTAGAAACCTTAGTTTGTAATGATTGAACAGAGTCAACAGACTCTCGATTAAACATATTCAAAGTTCGATCTCGGTGATTATGTGATACGGGAACCAAAAGAAAATTGATAAATGCGGAGAAGCATAAAGCACATACATATATCTTGCTTAATTGTGAAGATGTTCACCATTTCTTATGGTATGTCAAGTATTATCTTTATTGGTATTATTATCACAGGTCTATAGTTATTAAGGTGTAATAATCATATTGATGCAGTTAAGGGGTGTTTGGCATTGTGTATTATAGGTGCTTATGTGATATGTAGTTTTCATAATCTACTACACAAAAATGGGCAGTGAGTTCCATAGTATGAAGCTGTGATACTGTTTTTCTTAAATGTAAAATAATAGCTTGTAAAACATTAATCTAAACACTCCCTTTCATTGCTTTTGCGGCAAATCTTATATGTTCACTATTTTGGTCGTTTTCTCTGTTTGTGCGCTAAGTTGTTGACAATGAACATGCTTTGTCTATTGGGTGTTAAGCTGTATTTTAATGCTCTGTATTTACATAATATTGATAGATAGATAGTCCAAGTTTTAAAACGAACATGCTTTGTCTATTGGGTGTTAAGCTGTATGGAACCCATTTATTTATTGGAAATTTGCGCCATTTGTGATTAATTTGAAAACCCTTCTTAGGTAATTGGTTTAGAACAAAAACTCTTTCCTTAAGCTGAAAAGCCATGTCAACCAGACCGCATAAACTCTAACTTTCACTTTCATTGGGTTTGAAAATATTATGTCAACTAATATTTGTGTACAAACATGTTTTAACTTGGTTTAATACATAATTTTATTTTATCATACAACTGAGTAGTATATGGTTTAAATAAGCAAATCCAAAACACTTACTAAATAATATTGGGTATTAAACTGCATTTTAATGCTGAATGTGCTAAACTAATATAGATAGATAGTCCAAGCTTGATAATTTAGTAAATTCGAATTGCGTCACTTATGGGGAAATTAGTCGAGACACATTTGGAATGGTAAATCTATGTTCAGTAAGTGTTCTGGATTTGCTTATTTAAACCAACTGATATGAAACAACAACATTATGGTAGTAGTGGTGGGTTAAGATTATAAAAGTATATATGGTAGTAGTGGTGGGATTGGTAACATTCAGGGGTTAGGGGGAGGGTTCGGGGGCGGTGGTGTTTGGCGTAATATTATTAAAATAGGTGAGGAGATGGGAGGGTTGGGCATTGATTTTTCAACGTCTTTTGAAGGTATGGTGGGGAATGGTCGGGAAATTGGGTTTTGGGTAGATAAATGGGTTGGGGAAATGAGATTATGTGATAGATTTCCTAGGTTATATCATTTAGAGAGTAGGAAGGAGGATAGAGTAGCGGAGAAAGGTAGATGGGTTGATAACGTGTGGCGATGGGAGTGGGTTTGGGTTAGGGAACTTAGAGGTAGAGTTATGGAGGAGTACAATGAGTTGATAGGTATTTTACAAAATGTTGTTGTTTCAAATGATTGTAGTGATAGATGGAGGTGGGCGTTACAAGATGACGGGAACTTCACGGTCAAGGCTTTATCGAGGGTTGCGGAGGATAAAATGTTGCGTGTCGAGATCGGCGCCCTTGCAACTTTATGGAATAGTTGGGTGCCTAAGAAGGTAAACATATTCATTTGGAGAGTGTTGAAAGGGAGACTTCCGGTGCGAGAGGAACTTGATAGACGAGGCATTGATTTAGATTCATTATTTTGTCCATGTTGTAATAATGCGGTGGAGTCATGCAATCATAGCTTAATCTTGTGTATCTTTGCTATGAGTGTTTGGGAAAAGGTTTTTAATTGGTGGAGAGTTGGGAATGTTCACGTGTTCTCCATTGGGGAATTATTTTCTTCTTGTGGGAACGTCGTCATTCCTAATCGTGTTATACGGATGTGGCAAGCGGTGATTTGGATTTCCAGATATTTTATTTGGAAAGCAAGAAATGAGAGAGTTTTTAAAGGGAAAGCTACGAGCATTAACAAAATATTTCAAGACATTCAAATAAAAAGTTATGAGTGGATCGGGAGGAGATCAAAAAGGAAATGTGTGATTGAGTGGCAACAGTGGTTCAGGGATCCCATAAAATGTAGCGTTCTTCAGTGATGGCTTTATTTAGTTCCGGGATTGTTATTGGATTTTGTCTGATTTGCTCTGAGTTTGTTGATGTTCTGATCTGCTGCAGTTCTTCAATGATGGCCCTATTCAGTTTTGAGATTGGTTCTGGTCTTGGCTGATTGTTGATGTTCCTTTGTTTTGCTGCTAAAGTTTCTGTGGGTGGTCCACTCTTTTGATGCTGAATTTTAGTATCTAAGTTTTTAGGCTTGGTTGCTGTTTCAGTAGTCTTTGTTTTGATTTTTATTTGAGTCTTGTTATCTTTGTTTTGTTTCTCAGTTTATGTATTTTCTTTTTGGTTTTGGCTTGGGGGCCCTTTAAGTCAAGTATCTCGTTGTAAGTGAGGCCCGCCTTTTTCTTGTATGTTTTTTTTCGTTCTGTTCTAATATATATCGGCCTTTCAAAAAAAATATGTAGTGCTTTTCTTCCATGGAATTATCACATGTCTCTAAAAAGTTTCTTTTTTTGTTTATTGTATAGATTTTTTGATAAGCAAATGATGCAAGAGGATCATTACACTGATGAAGAAACACTTGATAAAAAAAAAGTCATAAAATTTTCATTTATGATCTCTACATAATCATACATTCTTACATGTGATCTATAGAAAAAGATGCATTGAGGGTGCCACTCAACTAAGCATAATGAACTACATGGGCAATTGGTATGAATCCCCATCAGGTTGATGATATCAAGCAAATTGTGCCTTTTGTCTTTTGAAAGATACGTTGGTTATTTAGTAGGAATGAAACATATTATAGATTTACCACATTTCTTAATCGATCATTGAACTTAATTTCGCGAAGCATTAAAGTATGTAATCATGATTGTTTGTGGTGATGTTTTTATCTACCGGTTGGAGAAGAAGATACATGACATTTATTTTCTTAATAGTTACAAACCAAATTGTTTATTGTATCATTGGCATACGTAACTCCTTAATGAATAGTTCCTTTCAAGATACCTGTTCATCCAAAATTTCGGTATATAGGTATGACCGTATGAGTTTCATATGATTTTGTATTAGTTGAAATTCAATTTTTTATTGTCACCCGCGAAACCCGCGGGTCTATAGTCTAGTAAATTATATATATGCAACCTAGAGTTGCGATTATCACATCCATTCTATCATT